>PVIR01014855.1:0-39466 GCA_004026965.1 Petromus typicus
GAGAAAGTGGGAAATTACAAAGAGTAGTGTGGAGATCAGCAATGGGAACATTACTAAGAGGAAGCACCATGAGTAAAGGGGACTCTGGCAAAGCTGACCTAGCTAGATTCCTGCTGTAGGGCAGTCAGATGTCACCTGACTGGGAAAGAGATGGAAGGTGAGGACACTGCCCAGTGGGCAGTGGGCAACAGGCAGTGAGGGACTCCTTAAGCAAGTAAGGATTCTCCTTCGAAGTGGAATTTTACAAGAGTGTACACAGACAAGCCTAGAATGCTTAGGAGCCTTCGGTCAAGCTAAGTGTCTTTGTCAATATGAGACTTGTTTTTGTGATTAAATACTAAACTGTCAGAGGAGAAACTCAAATTTTGCATCAGAAGACCCAGCACAGCCCACACACAAGCTGGGTGTAGGCCAGTGTTAAGCAGAGAGCAGCAGGCCTCTCCAGGTAAAGAGAAGGCTGCCATCAGGCTCGAAGGAGAGAACACTCTGGTTTCCTCCCAGCTTCATCCAGATGAGAGTCAGAAGGAGAGAAAGGAAAAGCTGAACCACACTGAGCCTGGTAATGACTAGGTGAAAACCCCGAGCAATAGCAACACGTGAAGGTGATGGAGGACGGTTCATAGGAAGAAACTCAGCCCAAGGAGCCGGGTTCAATCCCAGTGTCATGGAAAAAGACAGAAAGCAGGGCGGAGACATATTAGGAATTAAATAAAGCAAAATTTGAAGAAATTGGGAAAAGACAGTGGAATTCGGGAGAGTCCTTCTAGGGAAAGTGATTGGGGGGTAATTCTGTGCCTAGTGTGTATAAGAAATTGGATTTTTCACACTATCGGGTAGATGTTGATTTGTCTGACCACCGGTAACAGACAATTGCTTTTCTTGTCCTTATTTGGAGCTTCACTAACTCAGCTAAAAGTTTTCCTTACAGACATGACTGGAAGTATTTTGACGACTAGGTATCATGGCTCTATTCTGTTTCAATTCATGGATTATAAAGGTATTCAATCACTGCACTCATGTAATGATTTAGGGACTGTTGAGGGAATTTTTAATAACTTACTCATGGTGGCTTGCAGGGGTGGAGCCTGGGTTTGGACGGCACCTTCGCTGTTCCTAAAGCAGCTTTCTTAACTGTTCCAGCATAAGGACTCCCAGTACGAGGAAACCTCATTCACTTGGGTGATTTAATTCTGTGTGCTTTTGTGTAAGAGGATATGAGTCCTATTTCAGAACTGATTGTTTTTATTCTGACTTGTTAAAGTCATCTCTCATAACCCAACACCCAGCTGCCCATCTTCCAGCCTTTGCTTCTCTCCTCCCCTCACTCTCCGGTGATTTGACCATTGAAATCAGTGGATAACAACTCCCCGATGGTTTAGTCATCTCTGGGTAATTTTGGTCAGCCAGTAGTAGGGTTGAGGTGACAAGGGAAGGAGTTGGGTTGGTTTGGCTCTCCTTTTGTCCTCTTCAAAGTGAATCCACAGATCGTGATTCCAAACAGGGCTTAATCTTCTTACAACTGAAATGGATTTCTTACCAATCATGTCCAGGGTAGACATAATAACCAGGCTGAGGTTGTGAGATTTCTCATCTTCTAGAGCAGGTGTGAGAGGGAGTTGGAAGAAGAAATGGGGAATTTAATTTCTGTCAACAATTACTGTGGAGCTAGTTTTAGGTAAATCACTGCATACAACAGGAGGAGAGGGTTGATAATTGTCTTGGGAGAACACATGGTGACCTTAATTTAAGAAAAATCCCCACATTCACCCTGCTATAAAGAACAAGAATTACTTCAATTTTATCCGATTCTAAGCATCATACTCTCTGCACTGTCAGGATATGGTAATAGGCAGATGTTAGCTAGAGGTAACGCGGTCTTTGAATGAGTCACTTTCATCATCAGCCTCCCTGTGTAAGTGTACGCTATGCACCTGACTCTTGAGGAGAGCTTTAAGGTGTTCCCTATTTTAATCCTGTGAAAAAAGTACATTGTTTCTAATTTGCAGAGAAAGAAAAAGAAACTTGGAAAGATTAAAAAGGGAATTTGCCTAGGCTTGAACACCAGAAGAAATTTCTAGACTCCTTGCTCCTATCTTTCAATTGCCCCATAAAAGCCTGACATTGACTTATGTTGTATTTCCTATTTTATTCCTAATTCTTTCTGACACAGAGGTGTGAGTGCACATGTGCCAGCTCTTGTGTGTGCAAACATTTATGAATGCTTGTTAAATGTTAGCCCTTGTTCTGAATTCCTGACTTAAACTCGGTTTAACCATCACCATAACTCTACAAACTACTGGACCCTACATTACAGCTGGACAAGGAGTGCCAGGTGGGCCTGTCACTTGCTCAGCACCATACCGATGTCCGGGGGCCAGGTTCACTCCAGGTGCCACGTGTCCATGCTGAATGAGCCCAGGTGCCTCCTCTGTGCGTGGGGCCCCAGAGTCACTCTGTCCACCCTTCTGTCAAGGCCAGTCACAAGCTCTCACTATCCAAAAACTAGTTTAAAGTCATAACGACATTAGACACTCTTTGTACTTTGACTCTTAACATTCTTCATTTTTTTTTTTTCTGTCGTTCGCATTCACTCTGGGTGATTTGCCAGTCCCACCACGCTTTCCATGAATTTTCTCAACAATGATGCTTCCTTTGAGAATCCAAAGAACATTCAACTTTCCGTGAGGACTTTTCCCACAAAGTGTTCCTTGTTCTCTCTGCACATGTGGCTCCTCCTCCTGCTTATATTCACGTCTATAGAATATCACACCTTTCACTGTTTCGGGCAATACTATGAGTTTGTCCCTTTGCCATCCAAAATGAAGCTCTGAATCTCTTGGGGTCAGGACTGTACTTCTTTACCATTCTAAAGTGCCTGACACACTGTGCAGTTTGTTGACATTCATGAGCATTCATGACATTCATGAGCTGAAGGAGCATGTGAATGAGGGAAGAGTGGAAGGGGTTGTTAGCTTTGAGGGGAAAACAGTAGAAATTGTGCGCATTTCATGACTGAATTAATTTCCAGAACAAATCAAAATCACATATATTCTACATATATTAATGGCATTTGTATGAACACAGAATTTCCAGTTGCACCCATGTTTCAGAGAGTTCAAACTTCGGTTGAGAAGGACACGGGGCAGGCTGGATTGCACTTGTGGACCTTCCTTGTAGCTTCTGAGGCAGGTATTTAAAGAAGTTCTTTGTGGATGACCGACTCTGCCCTCACCAGAGATGTTGCAGCCACAATGGAAGTCATCATGAAGGTCAGAATACAGAAGGGTGGAGTCACCCTTTGAGACTACATCCTTTGATAACTTTATGGACACAGCCTGCCTACTGATTTGAACTGTTAAGTCAAAGAGAAATAAACTTCTGTCCCATGGCACATGAAACTACGTGTTAACTATTACCCCAAACAATACACACTGAACACCTTTCTACAAGTAAGAATTTCTGGTTTTATTTCATGTCACAGTTTCCTCACGAAGACCTTTCTTAGCTCCTCAGTCTAGACAGCTTTCCCTGTTACAGCCTATCTTAGAAGTTGACTCCCCTTTTACAAAGCTTGGCATGACTTATAAATCCCAACTTTGTCCCTACTAGGTGGGAAGCTCCTTGAGCAAGCACTAGCCCACTTGCATTAATACTGATACATCATTGGCTCCCAATAAATACATTTTCATCAAGTATAGACAACACTAATAATGGCAGTAGTGACTATCACTGCATAGTCACAATATTTCAGGTGTTTCCTAAATACTTTTTTGTGCTTTGTAAAACACATATAAATTTAATCATTTCAGCCATGGGCAGCAAAGCCACTAATTACATTGTTATTTCATTTTATAGGAAAAAATTGGCTTAGAACAGTATGATCATCCAGCAAGTCACACAGTCAAAGTTTGCATACTCCAGTCAAGGATTCACATGTACCTTATGAGTGTGGTCACCCAAGAGCCATGGGTGCAATAACTGGTCAGTTCCACAAGTGAAATCCAGAATATCTGGTGATGTAGACTCAGGGCTTCTGTGAAGAACAACTACTCTGGGCAGGCCAGCTCAGTGATGCCGCCTCTGACCAGGAGCCATCCCTCTTGTGTAATGATGGCACTTACACTCTTCTCTCTAACTGCCACAGAAATAAAAGTCAAAATATAGTTTACAATTTTAAAACAATTTCAGAAGTCCATTGTTAATTCAAAAAAACATACAGAAACATTCTTTTGAAGTTCTTCTAATTCTCACAGCAGCAACCACAGGGTTATTTTTTTCTTAGTTTGAGTCAAGGATTTGGACTGAAACTTACTCATATTCCAGACTACGCATGATAGTTCTCTAACTACGTGTTTGTGGTTAATGTCTCCCTCACACCCCACATAAACTCAGCCAAGAGATGAATACTTAACAGAAGAATAATCTTTCTAACTGCAATTAAGCTTTGTGAAATATTGGGAAAAAATATTGAACCAGGAGCTCAGAGTCAAACGTTGGGTCTGCACTGGCCAGTGTAATAGACATACATGGATAGTTACTTTTAATTTTCAGTTAAGTGAAATAAAAGACTCAGTTGCACATTGTAGAAGGTTAAAGTCAAGTGTTCCAGAGGCTAGCACATGGGACAGAGCAGTTTATAAACATCTCCACCACTGTAGTGCAGTTTCTACTCTAGTGATTGTCAAACTTCAGACTCAAGATTCTTTTAACTTTTTTTGGACATTGAACCTAGAGCCTTCACCATGAGATACATCTCCAGCCCTTTTTAAAAACAGGATCCTACTTTGAGTTCAAACTTTACATCCTGTTGCCTCAGTCTTCTAGAACACAAGAGTGCACCATCCCACTGAGCTAGATACCTTAACACTCTTGAAAATGAGGAAACTTAAAGAGCTTTTTACAAACTATGGATTATATCCACTGATAGTTCCTGTATTAGAAATTAAAACTCAGAAAATGTAAAACGCCAAGTCACATTCTATCAATCATCAGGGTGCTGGTCTCAGACATCAGAAGGGAGCAGTAAAAGCATCTCAGAGTCACAGGTGTCTTGACCTCACGGGTGCCCTCTAGATGTCCTGGGGTCTCCAACTGTCCCCACATACACTGTGAGAGCAACTGGTCACTACATAGCTCTCTTGTTCTTATTCACTTCTAAGAACAGATGGTGCTTATTTTGCCCAAATATTCTGCTGAAGTTTAAATGTTTGGCTAAGGAAAGTGAAACAATCTTAGTTTTGTATCAAAGCCAAATTCCCCTGAGAAGGAACTTGAGACTCCAACCATGAGGTTATTCCTGATTGAGATGAAAACTGAAGGACTCTGAAGGGTTTATTAGCCTCAGGGTGAACTAGGAGCAGTTCAGTGATTTCTCTGATTGATCCAAAGAGATTTTTTTTCAAAACATATATGAAAATCATATTGGCTTAAATTGAACAGCACAGATAGTCACTTGATATTTATACTTAGGACTTCCTGATGTACTTGGTGTTCACCGCGGTGTCAGTACATTGATGGGAACACTTAAAGGATCATTATGCCGCACAAGTGGTAAGTTCCAAAGAATATCAACATCTGGAGTCTGACTTAAGCATACCAAAATTATTGAGCATGGTAAATATGCTCAGCCACTCAAGAAGCTGAGACAGGAAGATGTCAAATTTGAGGCTATCCTGGGAAGTTTAGCAATACTTTTATTTCAAAATAAATATTTTTTAAAATCTAAAGATGTACTTAGGTCAGTTGTTGAATCCTTGTCTAGCATACACATGGATTAGGTTCAATCCAGACTATTGCAAAAAAAAAAAAAAAATCAGAATGTTTGGCTTTGCAGTATGTATATATATAGATTATTTTTCTAGTTCTAAAAATGTGAAATGTTAAAACAGAAATATTAACCATTCTGGAAAATAGGCTAGGCAGAACTCTTGGAGATATTGGTGAAGGGTAAGAAGTTATGAATACAACCTCAGTAGCACAAGAACTAGTAGAAAGAATCAACAACTGGAATCTCATCTTATTAAAATCTTCTGCACAGCAAGAGAAACTACCAACAGAACCAAAAGACAAACCACAGTGTATGAAAATAATTTTATTAGCTGTTCTTCAGATAAAGAACTACTATCTAGAATATATAAAGAAGGTTAAAAAAATCAGGAACCCCAAATTTAAAGACCAGATTCCAAAATGGGCATCTGAAATGAACATATTTTCAGATGAAGTAAAAGCAGCAAAGAAACATAAGAAAAAAATGTTCAACACCACTGGTCATTCGAGGGATGCAGCTGAAAACAACACTGAGATTTCATCTCACTCCAGAGAGAGGGGCTGCTATCAAGAAATTAACGAACAGCAAATGCTGAGGGGGGAGTGAGACGAAAGAAACCCTTCATCACTGTTGGTGAGAATGTAGATTGCTGCAACCACTGTGGAGATTCCTCCAAAGACTAGGATTAGAGGTCACATTTGACTCTGGTAGTCCTTACTGAGTATATTCACAAAAGAATTACCACACAGTGACATATGTGCATCCATGTTTACAGCAGCACAGTGTATAACAGCTAAATCTTGGAAAAAGTCCAAATGCTCATCAACTAGAGACTGGATAAAGATGTGGGTTTAAAAATAGATAAATAAATGAAATGGAGTATTACTCAGCCATGAAGAATGATAAATTGGAGACATTAATAGCTAAATGGATGCAGATTTAGGCCATATTCAAAAGGGAAACTAATAGGATACATATGTGTAAATACCATATCATTTCTCTAATGTGAGAAACTGAAAGTGTAAATGATGTCCAAATTTTATGATAGATATTGTGAAACAAGAAAAAAAAATCTTCGAAGAAAAAGTGAAAATGAGTGGAGGCAGGGGAAAGCAAAGACAGGAAAGAAAAAATTTGAAGATAAAAAGGAAAAAATGGAAGCAAAGCTTATGTATATGGGTGGTAGAAAGTATATGGAAAAAATAAAAATCAAGATATATTATGTACAGCTACAAGTTCTCAATGATGGATGTAATCATAATGTATATTTAAAATGTACCAATGCATTCAATTTGAAAACATTTTAAAAATAAAAGTGTGAAAACATTCTATAATGATGCATAACATGATGAATATTCAGAAAAAAACACTTTCACTGTCCATGTACTATTCCTAAAAGTAGCACGTATTGAGCGGAACTGAGTCAATGATAAAACACATTGCAATAATTTAAATATCTTTGTAAAGATATCTTTTTAAAACTGCTTCTTTTCAGAGAATTTTAAAATGTTCATTTTGTTGTTGATCTGAATTTAGATGAACTTATTGGTAAAGATTCTGCAGTTTTATTACCATCTGTCATTTGTGTAACCCTCTGCTCCGTGCCATTTTGCAGGCACACGTGGCTTGACACACCAGGGAAAATTCCTGTCAAGAGGCCAGGATAGAGCTACTCCATAAACTTCCCGCTGAGCGACCAGGGCCTCCTCCTCCAGAGGATCCTAGTTCACCCTTCCAACCATACAGAGATACTTTCTAAGCAAGAAAGGTTGTGTGCTGAAGAGAAGTGACATTTGTGGCCACCAAATCGAATTCCTGAGTGATGGCTGGCGTGGCTGTTGGACTAATCGGTCTATATCTTAACTCTACCTCATCTGAGGGGCTGAGCCAGGGCTATGACTAAAAGAAGTGCCATGAGAACCCTTCCCACATGCAATATGAAGAGAACAGAAAGCTGTCCTCCCCAGAGACTCATAAAAGCTTAACTTCTTCCCTAGTATAATCCCAAACTAAGAAAGAAATAGTCATGGGTGTAGTCATTCCGCTATCAATCTGAATATCATCTAGCTACTTCTGCAGTTTTTCTTTGGTGAGATGTAGCTCATGGGAACCTCACAAAGGTGTAATCTGTTATAACATCAGGAATACACAGTGTTCAGCATCGTATGAAAGTTTGATCATCAGGATTTGAAGAAAAGGTGGCTTTGTAAAATGAGCTGCCTGCACTGAATGATTGTACCCCTGCAGCTTGCATACCCATCCAGCACACTGTGAGCTGCAAGTCAGCTTCGGGTCATCCTTAGTCTTCTAAATATCTGTACAATAATGTTGGTGACTGTGATTGTCTGGGGAAGAGGACGCAGCCAGACCCTGGTGGCAAACTCCAATTACCTGATAGTCCCACAGTTGAAAGATTAATAACCAACAAGCAACCAACTCAGAACCTTGAGAAAAAAGTCTGAGTCCAGGCTTGACTCCTGCTATTCTGAGCATCAGCAGCTAAAGGCCAGATATTGCAACAGCAGAAGCGGGAGCAGAAGAACCCATAACCCGAGCTCCCCTTTATTTGGTACCAAGCCTTCTGCCCATAATCCTAGCATGCATAAAACAGGGTGAACTCAAAATAATCCCTGTAGTTGAAGGTTAATAGAGCAGGAAAGACATCCTTAAGTGCTAGTGAGTCCCAGTAAGTCTCAAGGCCAATAATCTTAGTGCAGTAATCCTTGTAGTTTAAGATCTCACAGGGTGAGGCAAATGTCCATAATAATCCCAGTAGTTGATGCCACAGGGAAGGGCAGACATCCTCAAGTCCAAGTAAGTAAATCCCAGTAATTAAATCTTAAATCCAAGTAAGTTATCAGAATAAATTGTCCTTGCTTCCCAACAGGTGACATTTGACAAGGAGAGTTAGCTTCAGGTTACAGTTTTCCCAGTTATAATTTATATTCTACATGCACTGAATTCCACCTTCAATTTTTAACTGCATTCATTCTTCTTGACTGGTCATTATAACATCTCTTTATGTTAGAGAGTTATATAGCCATCCTTCCTTTAAGACCATTGACTTTCTCTTGCAAAGATAATCAGAAAAAGACCCAGTATAAATTTGTTTGATCATTTCTCTCCATGTGGTTCAAAGGCAATGGTTCTAAATGGCATCCTGTTCTCTGAAGCCATCCTTGATAGCTTCCTCCAGGAGCAGAATTCCTCTTCTCACTAGAATGCCCAGGGCAAATTCACTTCAGAATTACAAGCCCTCCTGGGGTCAACAGGGAGATGTATCCACTAGCTTCCATCCTGCTTGTCACTTCCAGGTACCACAAGGTCAGAGGAGCACCAGAGCACAAAGCCAGAGTCCCGGAGTGCAGCTGAGACCAAGTTGTACACACAGAGTTGTGTGTTGCAGGTCTTGCCCCATAGCCATTGGCCCAGGGAATGATTCATAATCAAACAAAATAAAATAATCCAGAGAGAATAAGTAACACAGTGGTCTCTGAACTATATCAGTATGTTTTGCCTTCATGGAGAAAAATGGAAATGAGCATTTTGACTGAAGTTTCTGAGGAAAGTACAGTGTATTTTAATCAGAACATACATAGGTGAATAAACAGGGTGATCACAGAGCTGGGCAGGTCCCTCCAAACCAGCGTGTGCTCTGGCTCTCCTCAAGTTTCTTCTCAACACGTCCACATAGTTACTTTTGGTCCTTGTTTGTTGAGCTCTGACAACGTGACCAAGTAAAATGTATTGTGGTCCCACTTACAAAGTCCCCTCTCCAATGGCTCTCACAGTGGAGTCTTTAGGTATTGTCCTCACCGTCTTCAGAGAACTCAGATATATGTTCTCCGCTTGGCTTGGATGGTGCTCTCTGTGGGTTTTCTTTATGACTGTTGACAAAGGGAAGGCAGCCAGGTCCAACACAGCTCACAGATAAAGCTTGAGACAATATCTTCAATGAGAGGAAGCTGAGGAGAACTATAGGAGAGTGAAAAGAAAGAAGAAAGGAGAGATCCCTTTGGCGGATAAGAAACACATGGAGGAGCAGGCTGGGGCTGTAATCACAACTGTGGAAAACAGGATGAGAAGGTGATGATGTGATGAGCTGGACTTCCAAGCATTCTCGAATAGACCATTCTTATGTCAGTTTTATGTTCTAGACTGAGGCCAAAGACAATATACTGGTTGTCCTTTTAGAGAGCCCATAAACAGCACACTTTCCTCCTTGAATTTTGATCCTATTGAGACACAAAGAAACAAAATTAGATGAGATACCAACTGCCACCCTCATTAATAATGAAACTGACGTTGGAGACTGTGGTTGTGTCCGTGAGCAGGTGAACTGATCCCAGAGATAAGCAGACTCACCTGCCATCAACCCCAGAGCAGATCATCTGCTATGTAGGTGGACATGCAGCTCCTGGGAAAGGGAAAGGGGAGATATTTATTATGCAAATCTAGATGGTTACCGCAAGCTCATTGGATTACGCAAGTCAACCTTCTCAGAAGCAGCAGATTCATTGAATTCTCTGGAAAACACACCTGCTTTCCACAGGCCAATACAGAATGAGGGGACAGAAACAATGTATAGGTAAAAGACTTGCTTGTCTCGAGCAGTATAACCTGCCCACTCCCCTGTGGTCTGCACCTGGTGGGCAGATGCAGTGCCAACACTAAGATTTGTCACTTGGAGGACATGATTCCAAACTTCAGGTTATTTTCTGGCTAGCAATAATTTTTACTTGAAAGATAGAAGCAATTAAGACAATGCACATTTCATATGCTATGGCATTCATTTTCTTCTTTTCCCAGAGCATTTTCTCTATTGGTATGCAGTTCAGGATTTTGTGTTTTACTCGCCACATCTGTATAGAATTATACTTCTTAGGAGCCAAATCCCTCATCACCGCATGGACTGAGACTTCTTAATGAGTTCAGTTGAAGTCAGCTGATGAAACATGTTTATCATCACGAGGTGTAAGCTGGTGATCGATCGTCTCAGCAGCTGGGCCTTAGAAAAGCAAGCCAGGGCCACTCATGTTTCTTTATGTAAACTCAAACCTTTAAGTGGATGTTAAGGGGAAAGGCCTGGGAACTTTTTTATTGCTCAAGACTACTCCTTGTTGCAGTTGAGAAATATTGGAAATGACCATAGTGATATTTTGCTTAATAGTTGGTTTCTCAACCAATACTTCTTTGAAACCATTTTAATTAAATGAATCTGCTCTGCCTATTTTATGCAAAGCATGAACTATGGTAGATTATTCAGAGATGGAGTTGTTCCACCTGACATGGACAATCTAAGAGATCACTCCTGGCAGTGTACAAGAGATGAGAAAGGGGCAGAGAGGTAACCGTGCAGAAGGAAGAGAACCTCTTCCACAAAGGCAATCTGAAAATGCCTCACAGAAGCAACAGCAAAGCTTTGAAAGCTTGGGAAAGATTTTTCTCAAGTAGAACCAGGACCAATATTTCTGAGTGTCAGAAATGGCAGACTATGTTATTCTGAAAATCATTTAAAATGTTTTACATACAACTTCTGAAAATCTTTCAGAAGTTGACTAGCTGAACAAAGTAAGGGACCATTTAATATTTGAAGGAAGTCAGAAATCCAGATGGAAATGGTGTGTAAGAATTACTTGGTCCATAGTGACATCAGCTTATTCCCTCGAATTTGACTTAAATTTTGATTGGTCATACATGACAGCTGGTATAGTAGAAGATTTCTTTCCATAATTCACAACTCAGGAACCTAAAGAAATTTTTTTTTTTTTAGGTTTTTTGAGACAGGGTCTCGCTTTGTAGTTCAGGCTGGCCCTGAGCTCAGCCTCAAACTCATCACAGCAATCCTCCTGCCTCTGCCTCCCGAGCACCGGGACCACAGGTGTGAGCCACCACGCCCGGCACTGTGGTATGTGGTACTGGCTGCTGCTGGGCGTGAGTCTCCACACCCAGTATAGGTATGTGGTTACCGGGGATCAAACCCGGGTCCTTGCGCTTGCAAGACAGGCGCCGGAACCACTGAGCTAAATCCCCGGCCCCTAAAGAATTTTTTTAAAAGAAGAAGCATGTGGCCAGAAGCTTCCAAATACATTTCATATTGGATCATATGTGTAAGTGCTATTAAACCTGAAACTATAAGATTTAACAGGGTTTTTTTTATTGGCAGTAATTTGAAGTACAAATTAACTTTGAGAAAACTAATAAGCACTTCAAATTCAATATACTTAATTTCTGATGAAGAATAATAAGATCACAATTTTACAGATACTTAGAATTTGTACAGATATGTGTCGTGTATGTGTGCATTTTGACAGCAATGTAGATTGGCAGTTTATTCATAGCAATTACTGTTTTTCTTCTAATGGCTCTTATAATATCCAAATATGTAGTTTTCTCATATTATAAAACTTATGTCAAGAATTTCCAATTACAGATTTTACCTTTTCATCTTTTTTATCATGAAATAATTTCTTTTAGTCTATGTTGAATGTTTAACTCATTCCAAAGAATTTCCATCTTCAAAATATTCTTATCATGAATCAGTATCTTTTGATGACTTCAAGTTTTCCCAGAAAAATATGGTAAAGTTTTCCCCTCAATTATTTGAACAATTGTAAGGTGCACTCATAGTGTGTCCAGTGCCATTATTTATTTAAAATACAAGTATAGTATAAAGCTCAAAGGTTTTTTTTTCTTTCTAGATCTAAAACTCTCTGATCCCCAATCACTAGAATGTGCCCATCCTCTGTCCTCTTTTCAGCCCTCTCTCTCTGATCAAGCCCTGGCTAACTTGCCCAGTCCCACAGCTTTCATTGGCACCATAGCCAGTGATGCTTCCATGGATACAAACCCTCCTCTCCTGTCTTGAGCATCAGAATCATGTGTGCAGCAGTTCAGTCTATTGCACATTTAGGTCTAACAGGCATCTCACATATTACATGTCTGGGGAGGAAATCGAGATCACTTTGCAACACATCTACTGGGAGTCTCTTTTATTTAATGAACCTTAAAGATGACTTCTACCATTGTATTTATAATTGTGTTAAAATATATACACATAGAAAAATAGACTAGAAAACAGACAACACAATGATACAGTATTTATGTTAATATAACAGAACTGTTCTTGTTTCATCTATTTTGTAAAGATGATTTAGATATGATTATATTGCTATATGGTACGTTTAATATATATACAATATATTTATGTACATACTTATGCATTTAATATATTTCCTGAATATGCAATCCTATACAAACACACACATGTGCATGTCTGCATCCCACACATGTATGTCTATGTCTAAAAATTGAAACTGTCTCTATTATTCTCAGGAGATGGTATTACCACAATACAGATGGATGGGCCGGGGATTTAGCTCAGTGGTTCTGGTGCCTGCCTTGCAAGCACAAGAGCCTGGGTTCAATCCCTGGTAACCACATACAACAATGTTGGGTGTGGTGATTCACACTAGTACCACTAACCACAGTGCCAGGCATGGTGGCTGATCCCTGTAATCCCAGCACTTGGGAGGCAGAGACAAGAGAACTGCTGAATTTGAGGCTGAGCTCAGGACCAGCCTGAACTATGAAGTGAGACCTTGTCTCAAAAAACTAAAAAGACAAAAACAAAAAAATACAGATGGTCTCTCAGGTAGGATAGTTCATGTTATGATTTTTCATCTTTAGGGTAGTGGGAAAACAATATGTATTTATCAGGAGCTACCTTAGATTTGTCTCTTCCTGGGTTAGTGATTTGCAGAGCAGTATTCTTGTATGTTGCACAGCAGCAGCAAATCACAAGCTGGCCACGTGGCCACACAGAGAGAGGATGCATGAGGGGCTCACTGTGGGGTGGTGTGTCCTGCAGCAGTCTTGCACCAAATGCACCCTGACTTCAGATGGGTCTATTGGCATATAATGTGTAGGCCATCGAGGAGCATCTATATTTCATCAGGTTTCAGAACCTGTTCTGTGATGAGTGACACCCATACAGCAGAGGAAGAATCCCCCTCCCACTTTTCTCCCTTGAAACAAGAGTGTGGCAGTCATCGTGAGCAGATGCGCCCTTGCCTAACCAGTGAAGTAGTCACTACATCTGCAACTTATAACAATGTTTTGAATTTTGTATGTTTTTACAACTTGTTTGTTTCTTCCTTTTCTCACATAAATTCAGTAATATTCCAGAACAATGTCATGGTATTAATGACTGCAAGTATTCTTAAATCCTCATCCAACCTTTTGAGACTGTTTAATGTTTTGCCATTAAGCATGATGTTGTTTTTAGCAGAATTTCAGAACAAAATTAAAATTTAATTATATAGGAATTCTTCTCTGCCTGAATAGAGATAAATATAGCTATTCTACTCAGAGCACTAATTTTATTTGGTCACAACAAGTCTAGTATGTTCATCACAGCCCCCTACCTGACCACCACAAGAAAACACCATCCTCTGAGCTTTCTCTCTAGCCTGGGCATCTCTCCCAGCTCTCACACTCTGCATAGACCAGACCCGCTTCCCAGCATTCCTGGTAACTTTCTGGGGATGGTAATCTAGCTGTGGCTCCAGTGCACTGCTCATTCTTCCAGTTTTCTCACTGAACCATATCGTCTATAGTGTTGGTTGCACTTAATCTTAATTGTGAACCAGTCTGGATTAGGAAAGTACTGGGGAGGCAACTGGGTCACAAGGCCCTATACTCATCGGTAGATCAACCACTGATGATCGTGGCTGGATGTGCTGCCAGGAGAGGCCTAGTGGCAGAGCATCCCTGGGATGTGTCTTTGGAGGAGTGTCTCTCCCTGGCAGTTGTCATGACTACTGAGCAGTTAACTCAACTGGAAGTAGAATAGTGCTAGGAAGCAGACATTTCATAGACTGATACCAAAGGCTCGAGTGAGGACACCTTCTTTGGCAAGGCCGCCAAAATGTAAAATTTACACAATCTGACTCAAAATTCCAGTTCTGTGAATTTAGTCTACAAATGCAAATAAGTGAACACATAAATACTAATTAAAAGACCAATTTAGAAAAAGCTTAAAAACATTTGAAGGTCTTTCAGAACAAACTAGGTACTGACACCTATCTGTAATAAAAATAATCTGCACAACCTTTTCTGGAAAAATTAATAATACAAATCATAAATCATAAGTGTGCTGAAAATAGAACAATGTGTTGTGAAATATGCCCACGTGTATGAAGACCATTTTGAGGAATATAAACCCACTGAAAGTGGTGGAGGTCATAATACCTTCACCAGAAGTCTGGAAAGCTGATGACTGAGGAGGTAAGAGAAAAATTTATTTTCTTTTTTAAAACTATGCATCCCCCTCACACTTTTTGAAAGTTTACATTTGCAGTACTTAAGTTTTACATTCTTGTGTGGAGATGGCATGTGTACATGACACATCCCAGTTATTTCACTCCCTTTTCCTCCCCTCTTCCCGTGCTCTCTCCCTTTTCTGACACCATTCTCCTCTGAGAAAATCTACCTCCTTACTTTCTATTATCTATCTTTTATCTTTCTCCTTATTTATAATTTGGGTTTCTCACATAAAAGACCCCATATGATAACTAACTAGCTTGCACCGGCTAGCCTCATAATCTTTGGTGAGGGATATAAATGTGTGTTGACTCAAAAGCTTCTTCTATGAGGTGATGATAGGATAATTATGAAACTGTTGCAATTTTGTGGTTTATGTGGATGAGAAGCAGATGCTTTGGACTTGAAGAGTGTGGGAAAGGAACTTGGAGTTGGTAATACGCACATCAGGTGTTAATGTTAGGTCAGGTGAAGAGTAAGGAGCAGGACCGGGGTCCAAGCTGAGGAGAAGGAACAGTATGAAAGAGGCTTTCAGCCAAGAAATGAAATAGTACTTTTAAAAAGACTGTGAGAAATTTGATTGACTCTGGAGCCAAAATTAATGAAACACATTCATTTCTCTAGTCTTATTGTCAACTTTTACAATAGACAAGACAGCATTATTTTCTGTAATCACTTCACTGACAAATGGAAGGACAACGGTCTGTCTGTCCCAAGCCTCATCTTGACTATTAACTTTTCCCACCTCCCTAGATTAACACATTCAGGTGGGTGGCTGGTGGAAAGGTGAGCAAATACTGTATGCTTTTCTCAATGTACCAGGCAGTTTATAGTCCAAAAAATAAAAATGACCCTGCAGAGAAAACCCATGGTGAAAAATTTAAAACATGTGAGTTATTACATGTACCAGCTTTGAACTACAGCAGAAAGAAACAAAACAATAAATTGTAGAATTAGCTTGTGTGTGAATACATCACTAGCCCAGTGTTTTCAGCAGTTGTTCCCTCTAGAAACCACTTGACTTTGCCATAACACGAGACAAAGTTATTTATTGCAGCCCTGCAGTAAGGAGAAAAAAACCCAGCAAATTGATATTCTTGGACAAATAATTCATCCAGAGCCATTCTGAATTAGGAAACCATGTGTTTCCAGAAATCTGGCCTGTGTGGTTTTCCTTGAGCTCTCTTTTTAGAGCCTCTTTCAAGGCACCTTCACCTGGATGCTGATGCTGGTGCATCACAAGGTCTTTCCTTTGTCACGGGGCTCTTTCCCCTTCAGTACAAGATAGGTGGACATAGGGCCAGGGATTTAGCTCCGTGATTCTGGCACCTGCCTTGCAAGTGCAAGGGTCTGAGTTCCATCCCCAGTAACCACTTACAACAATACCGGGCACGGTGTCTCACGCCCACCAGCAATCAGTACCACATACCACAGTGCCCGGCGTGGCT
Source organism: Petromus typicus (assembly GCA_004026965.1). Classification (NCBI taxonomy): domain Eukaryota; kingdom Metazoa; phylum Chordata; class Mammalia; order Rodentia; family Petromuridae; genus Petromus; species Petromus typicus. The sequence goes on from PVIR01014855.1 coordinate 16,540, forward strand.
CACGCCTGTAATCCCAGCACTTGGGAGGTAAAGACAGGAGGATTGCTGTGAGTTTGAGGTTGAGCTCAGGGCCAGGCTGAACTACAAAGCAAGACCCTGTCTCAAAAAAAAAAAAGATAAGTGGACATGAATTTTATTTTCCTGACCTGCTTAGACTCTATATCGCTTCTTGAATATGGATATTTCATCTGTTTCAGAAAACTTCAATCATTATCTTTTCAAATACTTTTTATCCATTTTCCCTCCTCCCACTCTTGAAGTCTCTTTAGCTCCTTTTTATATTTTCTATATTTGTATCTCTCTGATATAAATGGATAATTGTCTCACATCTTCCCAAATAATCTTTTCTCTTGTTTAATAGAATTTAATGCTTAAGCCATTCTATGAAATGTTGGATTGCATAACTGTGTTTTTATTTCTAGATCTTTTCTCTCTCTCTAATTTGCTTTGTTTGGGTTATCTGTTTTAGGATTTTCCTCCTAACTCAGACGGGTTTCTTAATATCCTATTAATTTCTAATGATTTAATTTCTTCTTTGATATATAATGATTTGAAACACTTTTATAATGGACTCTTTGATTTTAACACTTTGAATTTTAGAAATGCTGTTCATTGTGCAATTTGACTCCTCTTTAGGGTAGATGATACCTCCAGAGTTTTATGAATTTGGACTCTGGCTTCTTCAACACAGCTTTAGTTTTGAAAACTCCTGGAAGGTCTGTACTGACAGTATGGCTTTACAAACATTTTAATTTTACTTCTTCCAGTGACTTACCTGGGTGCCTCTACGAAGGAGTCCACGCATTATACAGATGTCACAATGGGATCCTGAAGTTGTGCTTTCGAGAGAGTCAGATTTCCTCCACCAGCTGTCCATGCTGAAGTAGATGAATCTCATGTCACACACCTGGGTTCTTTGGGATGTGTCTCTATTGAGGTTCTAATTTCATACTAGGAATTTTATTACAACTGTTTTGCAAGCATTCCTGACCATTTTGCTGTCCTAACAAGAGATGAAAATATCAGTATGTAGGACATATCGATCTTCAACCTTAACCCTGAATCCCACGGCATTTGTTTATGAAGTTTTCTTATTTTCTGATATATTTTAGATTTTGCTGTTGGTATTGGTGGCAATGGTGGTGGTGGTGGTGGTAGTGGTGGTGTGTTGTGTGTGTGTGTGTGTGTGTGTGTGTGTGTGTGTGTGTGTGTGCGCGCGCGTGAGCATGTGTTTGGGGAGTCTTCTCTACATTCTAGAAAACTAAGTTATATATTTGAAAGCATTTTGTTTTCAAATCCAGAATTTTTAGGTGATTTGTGATTGAGTTTTTAGATTATCTTGCTCCCTAGAAACCAAAGGACCACATTTATTTCCTCTACTCTTCTGTCTACAGGGGCCTGAGTGTGAGACATGTGTGCTCAAATCAGGTCACCTACATTCCTATTTCGTTTTTATTGTTGGTTTAGAGTCTCACTTTGTAGCTCAGGCTGGCCCTGAACTCAGCCTTGAACTCAGCAATTTTCCTGCCTCTGCCTCCTGAGTGCTGGGATTACAGGTGTGAGTCATCACACCCGGCACTGTGGTATATGGTACTGATTGCTGATGGGTGTGAGTCACCATGCCCGGCATTGTTGTATGTGATACCCAAGATTGAACTCAAAACCTTATGCTTGTTAGGCAGGGTTGGAACCACTGAACTAGATCTCTGGCCCTACATTCCTATTTCTTAACATCTAAAGTTTTATGCTTTCAATCTTATGGAAACCTTCTTTCAGAGAGCCAAATCGCAGAGGCATAGATTATATTCCTGCTGCGAGTTCCAGAAATAATACTGTCTGCCTATGTCAGGAAATTTAATGATTAGTCCATATATAACAATTGATGAAATCATCAAAATAGGGACCATAACACTGTATTTATTAAGTACTAATTAAGAATGGGTTTTGTAATTTTAAAAATATGAGCAACACTTTAATAAATTTAAAGCTGTTTTCAAGGTAAGCATAAAGATCATGTACACTTTCAGTGCAGTAGGTGATAGAGGTGTTCTTTTTTTTTTTAGCCTTATTTGTATACTATCATTGTATATATAGAAGTTCAAATTCTTCCTCAGAATCCCACAGCTCAAGTCTGCAGTTTGGCCTCAATATTCTTTCAATATATGCTATTTCCTCTCTAAAGATCTATGTTTCTTCTGAGGAAATTTTCTCTGCCCTCGTTTTGTTGTTGTTGTTTTTAGGTTTTTTGAGACAGGGTCTTGCTTTGTAGTTCAGGCTAGCCCTGAGCTTAGCCTCAAACTCACATCACAGCAATCCTCCTGCCTCTGTCTCCCGAATGCTGGGATTATAGGCATGAGCCACCACGCCTGGCACTGTGGTATGTGGTACTGGTTGCTGCTGGGCATGAGTCTCCACGCCCAGTATTGTATGTGGTTACCGGGGATTGAACCCAGGTCCTTGTGCTTGCAAGACAGGCACCGGAACCACTGAGCTAACTCCTGGCCCCTCTGCTCTCGTTTTTATCTCTCACATATATAGATATATTGCTCAGGAACAGGACCCTGATGCTTTCTGTCCTATGGCTAAGAACTGGGACTATTTCCTTGTGCTACAATGTAGAACCAGTATGTACACCCACTTTGTAGTGGGTGTAATCACTGTGTCTTAGTTACAGATGTTGAACCTTGTGCGCACCAGTGTCAATATAGTGGGTCAGATCTGCTTCCCAAGGAATTGGAAGTTGGACCCCTGGAAAAGCAAGTTAGTTTTTATGGATGATTTGCCATGTAAACTAGAGTGGCAGCAAGAAAGAGAGAAATCTTAGGTTGGCAGAGGTCTTAGGGTAATGGTAGATCAATAGAATCAATCAGAATGATCAATAAGAGACAGGAAAGTTAGGTAAGATAACAAAATTTATTGCCAAATAATGATGAGTCCAAGGAAATAAGTTCTTATAGGCTGGTTCAATTTTACGGAAGAGCAAGGTAGTTACACTGTTCGGAAAGGGTGAGATTACAGACCTGGGGCACTTTGGCAGTTTTCATTGGCCATGCTTTTCACAGGTTCAGTAAATTCACTGATTAGATAGTTGGGGGTGAGTTATCGTTGGTGGAAAGCAGAAGTTACACAGACTATTTTTAGGTCAAAGAACAAGCTAGCTCAAGGTCTATGGGGGTCATTTGTGTTGTGGGTTTTACAAGAATGTGTTTTTACAAGAACTCAAGCCTCCTGTCTTTCAGGGTTGAGAAATCTAAACAAACCTTGAGTTGGATTCCAGTTCTCCTGAGGATAAACTGACACCAAACAAAATGGGGAAGCCCTCCCAGGACTCATAAACAGCGCATTATTGCCAGTTTAAACTGACAGAGTTCATGACATCTGAAGCCATCATGGAGTTCATGAGGAAACAGCAACTTTCATTCAGCTGTCATTTTCAGTTATATTGAGTTCTTTTTCCAGCTAATTAGTTACTTTCTCATTGCTGGTACATAATATCTAAAACCTGAAACTTGAAGAAAGAGAGGTTTATTTTGTCTCACTGACTGTAGAGGTTTCAGTCCATATTCAGCTGGCTCCAAGGCAGAGACATTACACAGAAGTTGCTCTTGGCCTGGTGGCAAGAAACAAAAACAGATTAAAGAAGGAAGGAGGGAGATAGACCCTAACAGGCCATGCCCCTAGGGACCTGCCTCCTCCAACCAGGCTTCGCCTCCCAAATCACACTGAGCTCTAAACTTCATCAGTGAACTGATCCACTGATGAGTGTCACATCCTCACTTTCCAGTCCTAGTCTCAACATCCCCACCTATGAGCACAAGAGATGTTGAGGTGACATCTGAATATAAACTATGACACAAGAACTGGCAGGAGACTCTCAAGCACTCCTGGATCCACGAGAACATCATTCATCGGTTTACACATGTTATTTCTTTGGAGATGGTAAGAAAACATGATGTTTATGTATTTAATATTTGATGATGTTACCGATGCAGAAATTTTGCCAGGAAGAAGTCAAATGATCCAATACGATTTTAGCTCTGCTTTACCATTTCATTTTCTGAGGCAGCACACTGTGGCTTTGGGGGGGGTCCTGAATGGTCTTATATTCCTCCCTCATACCTCTCAGTGTGTCATGAACTGATAAGGTTGAAGACTGTGCACTCTAAATACAAGCAATTCCTAGAGAAACTCATACACTTGAGTTAAAAAACATAGAAAGAATATTTATAATAGGAAAATCTGGAAGGGATCCAAAATGTGCTCCAACAATATACTGGGTTTTAAAATGATGTATTTATTTAGTATTACTATGATGCAATATAAGAACTTAAATCAAATAAATCACTACTAAGCACATAAAAATGTACACAGATTTCAAAATAGGATGTGAACTGATAGAAGTAAGTTGAAAGAGGCTATGTTCAACATACTTCCATAGATCTGATGTTCAAAAGGAGGTAAAATAAATAAATATTTTAGTTTTCATACCTTTGCTGGTAAAACTATTAAAAAAGTAAGAGACAAAACAATCCTCAGTAGTGATTAATTCCCAGAAGGGGTAGGTATATATGTAATTTAGGAGGTGTGTTTTTGTTGTATGCTGTCATCTTACTGTGTCAGACTAGGAGCTTATCCTATGGAAATGTATTTGTTTACAGTTCTGAGGACCGGAAGTCCAAGCCATTGTGCTGGGGGATTTGTTTCCCTGAGGGTTCTCTCCTTGGCTCGCAGGTGGCCACTCTCACTGTTTCCATGTTGTTGCCTCTTGGATGCTGTGTTATGTCCCCATCTCTTTTCATAATGACACCAAACATCTTGGATTAGAACCCACCATTGTTAGCTGGATTACCTGCTGAAAAACTCTTGTTCCAATAGGGTGCTATTGTGTGTTAGTGGATGTTAGGGCCTCCAGATGTGGAGGGGAGAGGGCTGTATGCACAACTGGGCCTCATAGGAAGTTCACAATCGGGGGCTTCTGATGTTTGAGCGATTTCAGGCCTGGGTAGCAAGGGAGTGAGTCATGACTGCTCTTCAAACTGTATCTATGTGTATTCAGCTACGCTTTTGTGTCTATGGCAGGCAGAATCGAGAAGGCCCAAGTTTCCCATGTAATCCACTTTATCCAGAGGGTGAGAATGAGGTGGTACTCCAAGCATTTTATATACACATTATGATCACAATCAACATTGAGAGTTTGTACCAGTGCGTGATGCGAATTAATTCTCATTTTTTCCCATTCCGTGGCCCAACTTACATCCCCCACCACTTATACATATAAGCTTTGTTTCCTTTTTATTATCAGATTTTTTTCTTTCCCTTCTTTACTTACCCCAACCCCTTTGAATATTTCCTGTTTTGAAATGTCAAACACCACTATGTTTGAAACACTGTTAGAAGCTAGAAGTATGTATAAGATAAAGTCGATATAGATAATTATAAAACCATTTAGTCCCTTCCAAAGGTAAAAGTTATGCATGAGTTTTATCAGGAGAAGGTGGCAATAGTACCTGCCTATCATCACTGAAATAAATACTCTAAACTGAATGGAAAAATTCCAACCTCTTATAGTCAGATATTCTTAAGACTTTTGTTTTTTGCTTTTTGTTTTTTGAGACAGGGTCTCACTTTGTAGTTCAGGCTGGTCCTGAAATGACCCTCGAACTCAGCAGTTCTCCTGCCTCTGCCTCCTGGGTCACTATACTCGGCACTGTGGTATGTGGTCCTGATTGCTGGTGGGCATTTTTGTATGTGGTTACTAGGATCGAACTTTCGACCTTGCACTTGCAAAGGAGGCGCCAGAACCACTGAGCTAAATCCCCAGCTTCCTAAGCTAGTTTTATATAACTTAAAAAAAATTCCATGATATTCCACATTTAAAACATATATCTGCTTAGGTTTTCACTTTAGTTTCTACTTTGCTTAATGCCAAAAACAACTTCATAAAATCTGAAATTTCCCAGGAGGCAAATGATAAAGAAAACACCACAACTTGATGCAGAAGGTGTCGGGGGGAGACTGCCAGTGGGAGCGATGTGGTTCAGCTCTTGGTAGTTAGGTCCCTTTGCCAGCTCTGTCCTGGTCTGCACAGCAGAGTCTATACCTCAGCCCAGTTCTCTGTGCTCGACATAGCTCTGACAACTTCTGATTTTCTTCTCTTGTTTCCACACTGGAGGGGTGGGGGGGAGTGCGGTTTAAGCAGCAGCATCCTTATTACTCACAGCCAAGAAGGAAACTGCTTTGTTTTTCAAGCTTTGTTTTAGTGGAGGGATTAGGAACAGGATGATATGAACTCGTTGAATAGAGAAATTAATCTATTGTTTCCTGAGGGTGGAACTGAATAATTGTGACTAGTTCAGTGTCAGTTGTCATCAAAAGGTAAAGTCATGAGAGTATTTATATGGTTTTACAAAGACTGTGCTTGCACAAAGAAGGAAGTTTAGATGGGTTTCACCAACAAATATTTGTTTTTGGCTTCTGTACTTTTTATAGAATTTATCACATTGAAATGACACCTACAGCATAGGTAAACTACTCTTTGGACTGTAATAATCCTTTCCTGTAAAGAACAGCAAACTGCACCTCACTTGTCAGAAGGCAGCAGTTTTCGTGGGTTTATGAATCAAGCAATAGTGACCTATGAACTTTATTCTTTTTCTTGACACAGTTTAGTAAGTGAGCCTCATTATCCTTTACTGACTGCATATTTTTTGCCTTACCAGAGAAGCAAAATATTTATATTAGTTTCCAAGGATGACCATACACTACCATAGCAAAAGACTCAGTAGCTAAGACAAAGAACTTTCTGTCTTACAGTTCTGGAGTCCGGGAGCTTGTGATCAAAGTGTTGGTGGGGTTGTTTGGGTTTCAGGATGGTGAAGAAGGAACATCTCTATGAGACGTGTTGGTGGTTGTCTTCCTAAGCACACCGCATCCCCCTCATGTTCCTATTTCCCAAATCATTTTCATAAATGCTCCAGTTATATGGCACTAGGGGCCCCCAGAGGGCCTAACTTTACTCCATTACTTCTTTCAAGACATGACTCAAGGTCAGATTCTGAAGTGCTAAGTCTTTGAACCCAGCCTATGAATTTGAGGAGGATATAATAGTTTAACCCAAAGTAACATTTTACTGGAAAACTGGTAATTACTGAAGGGCTGGTAGTGTGTAGAATAAACTCAGTCTAAGTAATAAGGTCCTTTATTAATTCTTTGAGTATTTCCTTTTCTAGACACCAGGCATTTCAATAAAATTGATTCTTTTGTTCCAGGAAATTGTGAAGCCTGTTTAGAGAAATAGATAGGCACAAAGGTTAAGCTCCAAGGCTGTCTGCATCAGCTCTTTCTCTGACCTGCTCTCTCCCGAGGCCTGTGTACCTCAGCTTAGTTCCTATTGGGGAGTTTTTGGAGATAATTGAAGCATGAATGGCTGGGGTTGGTGGAAAGGTCTCAGGTCCCTAAGTATGTGCCCCGATAGCACTGTAGGACCTTGAACTCTTCCTCTCTGTTGTGTCCTGGTCCCAAGATGAACAGTTTTCACCACAATCTCTCCCGTCTGTGTATGCTGCCACTGGCTCAAACCTTCAGGGACAACATTGTTGGTCATGGACTAACACCTCCAAAACTGTGAGCCAAGGGCCAGTGATTTAGCACAGAGGTTCCAGCACCTGCCTTGCAATTGCAAGGTCCTGAGTTTGATTCTGGTAACCACATATAACAATGCCAGGTGTGGTGACTCACACCCACCAGCAATCAGTACTACATACCACAGTGCAAGGCTTGGTGGCTCATGCCTATAATCCCAACACTTAGGAGGCAGAGGCAGGAGGATTGCTGTGAGTTTGAGGCTCACTTAGGTTACATAGTAATCTCAGGGCCAGCCTGAATTACAAAGCAAGACCCTGTTTCAAAAAAAAAAAAAACACCCGTGAGCCAAAATAAATATTTCATTTTATGATATGATTGCCTCAAGTACTTTGTAACTGGGATGGACATTGACCAATACGGTGTTATAACAGATGCATATCTGAGGCACTCTAGGAATAGAGGTGAAAAAAGACACTCCTGTTCATGGAGACCAACTTTGAAGCTGTTAAAAGATGAGAAGAAGCTCATGATAGCCAAAGGATGATGTGCATTCAAAACAGAGATGGGAGCAAAGAGGCACAGCTTTGTGAATGACTATGTCATGCTAAGGAAGAGAAATATATTTCAATTTCAAGAGGAAATTTTTAAACTAACATTCAATTTTGGACATTCAGATTTTGTTCTTTATATAATCCATAAAGCTTCAAATAATGTTTAGTGACCTAACTAATCAGACCCAACCTTAATTTCTTGGAAAGGAAATGTAATAACATGCTATAAAATAGCATGGTGATATTAAAGAAGTACACACAGATAAGATAACTAAGTAAAATTTTACTTTCTGAACATTTCAAATATAAGTTTAAGACATCATGATAGTTATTAAGGAATGTGTTTAAGAGATAGTTATGTGGGTGTTCAATTGTAGATCTACTAAAATTTATGCCAGATTTGGAGCAGAATTGACTTCTGGCTTGTTTAAAATCTGAGGTTTCAAATATTTCAGGTTTTCTAGACAGTCTTATGGAATTTTCATGATTTAATCTTAACTATGGTCTTGTTTCATTTTTGAAAATATACGTTGACATAAGGATACAATATAGTATAATAGTAATAATCATTCATTATATTGTATTTTGTGCCAACACCATTCCCTGAACATTTTGTAAATTATTTAAAAACTTTACAAGGTAAGATAAGCTGTGATCAAAATAAAGTGAATGTTAACTTAAAAAATTATTATAGGCCGGGGATTAAGTTCAGTGGTTCCATTGCCTGTCTTGCAGGCATAAGGACCCGGGTTCGATCCCCAGTAACCACATACAATACTGGGTATGGAGACTCAACCCAGCCACAATCAGTACCTCACACCACAGTGCCAGGCGTGGTGGTTCACACCTGTCATCCCAGCACTCTGGAGGCAGAGGCAGGAGGATTGCTGTGATGTGAGTTTGATGCTGAGCTCAAGGCCAGCCTGAACTACAAAGCGCGACCCTGCCTCAAAAAAAAATTATTATAGTAAAAGACACATTGCTGTGCATTCTCCTCAAAATTCTTCTCCTTCCTTTGAACATACTTATCCCGTCATTCTTGCTACTTTCTGAAGCAGCTCTGAAAGTCCACTTTCATGAGTGTCTATCAAGTGTGATCAAAAACATGGCAAATTTCCCTGCTGAGTGCATCTAAGTGGAAGATAGCTCTGAGAACTTTTATTAGTAACTCCATCATATAGTTATTCATTCACCATACTCACTAGTTCTAATGTCGTGTGACTTCTGGTTCTTCCCCAAAGTCAAAATAACCCTGAAAGGGAAATATTTTGAATTGATTCAGGTCATGGAAGCAACCATGACACCACAATTAAAGACATTCATGAAAGAAGACTTCTAGAACTGCTTCAGAAAGTGCTAGGAATAATGAAACAAGTATATTCAAATTGAGGGGGAGTATTTTGAGGGGGGTTAAGAGCAATGAGACTTCTAGTGTACTTCTTTTTAAGTCAACGATCACTATAGTTTTGATCATACTTCATATTTCTATGTTATGGATGAGAAAATTCAATGTCAGAAAGGCTAAAGGTCTATAGAAGGTTAAAAATAGCCAAGTGTTCTCAGTAGCTCCTCACCTTCCAGAGGAGAAACAGTTTTCTACCAGCTCTGACTATCTGTGCTTATGACTTGGTTTGGCCATTAGGATGTGGTAGAACTGGCATTGTGGCTGTTCTGGCTAAAGAAGGCCAGAAACCTGGGACATCGGCCCTCCTGCTGCCATCCTGGGAATAAAGCTGAACACTTAGACCACATACACTAATGAAGAAACCCACAGGTCACCAGGGACTGCAGCCACATATGGGACCCTAAGGGGCCTCAGGCCTCACCATCCAGCTGAGTCTAGCTGCACTCCTGAACCACTTGCCATTAGCACAGGATCAGGAGATGGAAGAAGGTGGTTGTTTTAAGCCCTGTGTGGGAGAAAAATGAGACCTCAGAGACTCACTAGGTCACCGACAGGGATTGAGTGCATTTCTCACGTCACGTTGTTAGGCCACAATAGTCACCGTATTCCCTTCAGACCACCTTTGGTAGTTTATGCTGAAAATGCCCAGTTACTAATTAGTACAATTAGACAGGTTCTATCAATTTTAGACTTCCCATCCTACACCCAAGATGCAAGATGATAATCTTTGGCAGTCTTTATGTCAGTCTCCTTTAGGGAAAAGAGTCCTATCCTAAGCACCAGAAACTGAACACTATCCCATTTCTCTTCTGACCTGGCTGAGTGATGTTGGGTAATGCCTTCCTGGCCTCAGCTTGCTCCACCCAGTTGTAAAACAAGATTGATTTTTCTTTTCAGTCTTTCAAATTTTGAAACAAGCTTCAGGGCAGATATCAAGAGATCAGTCCCTAATTTTATTTAAGTTGTTTTTCTCCTATTCAAACCATCTGGTTTCCTTTCTAGAAATTTATCAAAAGCATCAGGAACAGTTCCAACCACCTCTCGCTTTAAAGTGAAAATATTTATCACTTCTAAGTGAAGGACAAAATGTCAGTAAGATGCCAACCTCCTCATAAAAGATAAGCATCTGATGAGGTTCAAGAGTCTCATTTTCCTCTGACTTGGGGTTTGCTGATCCAGCTTTTAGATTTCAACTTTCAATGAAGCATAAGAAAATAAATCAGAAGCCAATGTCTGACTGTTTAGGTCACGTATAATCCTAGCACAAGTATGTAACAGCGACTCTGATTTCTTGGTTTGGTTTTATGGTTTCTATAGAATAAGAAAGTAAACACAATGGCCGCACAAGAGCCCTTGAGCTCGGGTGTGTCCACCTGACCAGTGTAGTAAGTGAATTCTTGTATCAGCTTTCACTCTTTATCAGCCTCACTTCTCAATTTCCACTTTCCAGGTTCTCTGCTATTTTATTCCCTAACAAAACAGAAGCACACAAGTCTTTCCCTGAAGTTCTAATGTACAAGGAGCCTGAATGTCTGAGCTTGGGTTTCCCCAAAGCAGATTCTGATACAAAGACTGATGAGAAATAGAGCCAGGGTAACTATGAGTCTAATTGTATTTCCTTTCTTTTCTTAAAGGTCTGTTGTTGCCTATTTTTCATTGTCTAGAAACAGTTATTTCATGTGTTTTCTTGAATTTTCTAGTTCTTAAGACTGTTCATTTCATTTTTTTTCTATTTTATTTTAACTGATTGACAGAACTCAGCACTTGATTGAATTGATTCAATTCAACTCAATTCAATTCAATTCAATTGAACTCAGCAATTCAATTTTTCTGAAGAAAAAAACCAGAATCTTGATACTCTAGCATCAGCTTCAGAATGTCCAAATCCCTAGCAAATCAAATTCAACAGCACATCAAAAGGGTCCTTCACCATGATCAAACTGGTTCCATCGGTGACATGCAAGACTGCCTCAGCATATGCAAGTCAATAAACATAATATACAACATCAATAGGGTGATTGATCAAAAGTATATGGTTCTCTCAGAAGATGCAGAAAAAGCATTTGATAAAATTCAACAGCTCTTCATGGCAGAAACTTTGAACAAATTAGGTATAGAAAAACTCCCAGCATAAAAAGTCTATACATAAAAAACCCACATACAATTCTTATTAGATGGCAACAACTGAAAGCTTTTCCTCTCAGATCAAGAACAAGACAAAGGCACCTGTTCTTGTTGCCGTTAGATATAATTCTAGAGGCTTTAGCTATAGCAATTAGGCAAGAGAAAGAAACAAAATGCTTACATATAGAAAAGGAGGAGGCTAAATTATCTGTTGTCAGATGACATGATTTTATAAATCGAAAAACCCAAAGATGCCACCAAAAGACTATTAGAATTGATTTTAAAAAGTAAAGCAGCGGGCTATCAAAGCAGCATAAGTCAATCAGTACTCTTCTTATACACCAATAATGAATTTAATGCAAAAGAAATCATAAAAGTAATTTTATTTACCACAGTTATCTAGCAAAGGAGACCTAGGAACAAAATGTAACCAAGAAAGTGAAGTATTTCTAGAACATGAGTTTAAAATGTTGATGAGGGGGCTGGGGAGTTAGCTCAGTGGTTCCGGCACCTGTCTTGCAAGCGCAAGGACCCGGGTTCGATTCCCCGGTAACCACATAACAATACTGGGTGTGGAGACCCACACCCAGCAGCAACCAGTACCACATACCACAGCACTGGGCGTGGTGGCTCAGGCCTGTAATCCCAGCACTCGGGAGGCAGAGGCAGGAGGATTGTGATGTGAGTTGGAGGCTGAGCTCAGGGCCAGCCTGAACCACAAAGCGAGACCCTGTCTCAAAAAACCTAAAAAAAATGTTGATGAGGGCTGGGGATTTAGCTCAGTGGTTCTGGTGCCTGTCTTGCAAGTGCAAGGACCCAGGTTCAATCCTGAGTAACCACATACCATACTGGTTGTGGAGACTCATGGCCAGCAGCAATCAGTACCACATACCGCAGTGCCCGGCGTGGTGGCTCATGCCTGTAATCCCAGCACTTGGGAGGCAGAGGCAGGAAGATTGCTGCAAGACCCTGTCTCAAAAAACCTAAAAAAAAAAAAATCTTAATGAAAATAAATGAAGGCATACATGCAAAATTGGAAAGACCTTTCAGATTCATGAAAAGTCTTCTTGGAAAGACCTTTCAGGTTCTTTGGGTCAAAAAAACATTATTTTAAAATGTTCACATCACTCAAAACGATGTACAGATTCAACACAATCTCCACCAGCATAAGTCATTTTTCACAGAACTAGGCAAAACAATCCTAATATGGAAACGCAAAGACCCAAAGTAGCCAAAATAATCCTGAGCTAAAAGAACAAAGCTTAAGGTTTATTAGAATACTTGGTATCAAGACACAATGCAGAAAAAAAAAATACACACAGCTGTAGCAAAAACAATATGGCATTGGCATAAAAACAGACACACAGACCAGTGAAACTGAATAAAGATCTCAGAAATAAACCCAGGCATCTACAAGTCAAATGATTCTAAACAAAGATGCCAGAAAAACACTGGAAGAAAGACAGCCTCTTCAACACACAGTGCTGGGGAAAATGTAGATTCATATGCAGAAGACTGAAACTTGACACCTTCTGCAAAAATCAACTCAATATGAAATGATAGAAAAAGAAACTTGTAGCCAGATGTGGTGGCACCCAACTATAATCCTACTACTTGGGAGACAAAAGTAGCAGGATCACCATGAATTCAAGGCCAGCCTGGATTATAGGGCAAGCTTGACACAGGCCTGAACCACTTGGTGAAACCTTTCCAAAAGAAAGAAGGAAAGAAAGAAGGAGAGAGAGAGAGAGAGAGAGAGAAAGAAAGAAAGAAAGAAAGAAAGAAAGAAAGAAAGAAAGAAAGAAAGAAAGAAAGGTACACCATCCCACCAAGAGCCTAGGAAGATAGACTCCATCTACTAACTTGTGTCTCTCCATGAGGTCATTAATTATAATCCATCGTTGTTGTAAGTTGAGCAAATTTTCTCTGCCATGCTCCTTCCTCACCCATAGGTAAGAAAGCCTCAGAAAGGAAAGCAGAAGATCAGGGGAACTTAAATGGAGAAGCTGTTGCCGATGTGACTGACCATTGACCTCGCAAGGGAGTGGAGAGGACAGAGGTGGGGGTTAACAATAGGGCAGAACCAGCCCTTCTCCTCCTCCTTTATACGAGTAGTCAGATAAAAGAGGAAAGTATCATGTCTTCCTCTGGATTACTCCTACTCTATTACTGAGGTTCTCCCACTCTAAGGCCTTTAGTTACTTCTAGAAGTTCTAAATACTTCTGAAGAGAACTCACAATGCTGGACTCAAGGAGAGCGGGAGCTGTATTTTCTTGTCCTCCATCTGTCTTGGTAGATCACTCAGAAAGCCCTTGGTGCCATCAGCGTTTCTTGTTCATGGAGTTGTGAAGTATAACATAATATTCTTTTCATACTTCCTTTACCTGTGACCAGCACCTGTGTCCCTCTCCCTGCCGTAACACTCCTAATGGGAGATCACCTTGAAATTGCAAGGCCTGAGGCAATTTGGAGTGAAAACTACAATTCAGAAACTAGTCCATAGAGCAGGACCAATGGCAGGAACAGATATTTGAGAGCCATCAATAATATCGAATACCCTGCCAAATTTCAAAAGGTATTCTGTTATTATTCTTATCCTACAAAAGTGGAGCGAGGTTCAGGAAACTTGTCCAAGATCCTTGGGCTGCTTGGAACCTACTCCAGAGTCAGACTGAGTCAATGAAACCTGTCTCTTTCAGCCACTCTATGAACACAAGCATCTTTTTTGTCCTTGTTGTGTTCCATGTTCTCACTGAAAAGCGGTCAGCAGCTGGAAGATCCAGCTCCAGACAGTGTTTGAGGGGAAGAACAGGTCTTAGGTGCGAAGTGTGGTTTTACTGAGCCCTTGGGACTCTGGTTGCAAAAACTTTCCCTCCTCTGCCTACCAGGGGTTAGAGAATGAATGCCAGCAGGTACAAAGCTCTTCAGATGGTTTGCATTCATTCCTGTGCAGTTTATAAGCTTTTTGCCTTCTCAGTTATAACTAATGAATAACCATGGAGTTAGGAAGAGAATATCACTCTTGACTTTCTTAGGTGTAGGCCTGGAAGCATGCAGATCCGTTTCTTGCTACCCAAGACTCTTTATCTGTACAGCTCCTGGGCCCAGGCCTGGACTCAACCTCGAGTGCCCCAGCTTGCAGGGCTGTCTGTTTGCTTGCCTCTGCCACTGGCATCTGTCCAGGCTCAGGATTACCTGGACACATCCTAAACTACACACAAGAACACACCTCACACGTACACAAAATTCCACACTTTCAGATCTGGAGGTTTTTCCTAGTTATTGCTCTCTCTTCAGTCCTGGCATAACAACTTTGCCTCTGTCTTGGATACCTAGAGTACTGCTGCCATCCCTGGACATTCTGAGCTGCCCAGGGGGCCTTTGGGATAAACCACCCAACAAGATTCTCACCAGGAAAAGCAGGACTGACACAGTCGAACCATAAAACCATCCAATCTCCTACACCAGTAGAAAGGATTGCTACAATGTTAAACTGGCTGCTAGCTTCCTATATTTGAAAGTCATATATTTAAATTCAAATCTCAGTGAGATCTTTTCACAAGTGAAGTACTTAGCCATTTTGGGGGGGGGCTTCTGTTGAAGATATAAACTATTTGAATTTTGAAGAAGGAAACTAACTTTACTATAATTTTACTGTCAGTTTTGTTAAACTGTGAGCAACTGTTTGAAAGATTGGCTGACAAGAGCAATGAAGTGAAAGATAGCTATAAGAATGTAAATATTTTTTAGAAAGCTAAATCATCTCTACATATCTGAATCTCTGTCGTCATCAGTGGGGAGCCCACAATTGAGAAAGACACATTGTTAGGCAGGTGAGAGCTGTAGGGAGTGAGAACTGCTTTCCTGTGCAATTCGGTGTAACTCATCATTTGATTTCTCTGTGGAGCAAATCAATGCCCAGAAGGAAATGCCCAAAGGAAAAAAGTCAAGTTGAGAAACACTGATGCTAATCTTTAGATTACCCAGTAAAGATAACCCCTTTTTCATTCAAGTGATAAAACAGATACTGTTTACTCTTAAGTATTTTTTCATCCTCTTATTCTTTATAAAAATGCTAATGTCTATTTAAATGAAAAGCACAGAGACATAAGGCAAAAATTAATTCCTAAGGAATTATTACAGCTTACAAAAAGACATTCGAAGTGCAAGGAGTATTTGGAATGTGAGAAGTCTGAAGCATGAACGTGAGAAATGTTGACCACATACTGCAAAAGCATTTCAAGGAACAGCAGTTGACATTCTTCCAAAGAGTGACAGGGCTAGATGTGCACCGTACTCTGACTCTGGACACAAGGTCACTCCTCCATGACTTGGCCTCCAAGTGCACCCCTGTGGCTGGTGGCTGTGGTACCACAGCAGCAGAGAATGGCCGGCTTCAAGTTATATAAGAATCACCATGTAAGGAACTTGATTTTGCCAAATTAAACAATAGGTACAGTGTACAGGTAGACTTGAGCACACCCTTAATTATTTTACAAATCAGACATTAACATAAGGCCTTTGAAACAGTAAATAAACGAGCAGAAGCACTCTCATGGGACGGCCTCAGACGGGAAGGCCGGGATAGCACCTCAGCAGCTGCTTCCCAGGAAGATAGATCCTGAACAGGAGCAGCCAGCCCTGTGGCTGCCTCCTCTGGCTGCACTGTGGGTATGGCCAGGCTCTCTTGGGAAGTAGTCTGGTGAGGTCCGGTGTCCGCAGTGTTTCTGGAATGTTTCAAACTCTGTCACACCATGACTCTGAGCATCTGTTGTGATGCCCACCCCTCTACTGCTTCATTCGTCTTACAATCTCAGATGAAGGATTGAACTATCCTGAGACCCAAGGCTCAGAGGTGGCAGAAACCAAGACACGTACTCAGTGCACATCGTGGCAAAGCCTGCGCTGTCCCACTAGGGTTAGGGTCCATTTTCTAACGCACTGTGGGTTCCGCCTTCCCATCTGCGGGCCTAGGAGGGACTGGGCAGGTGTGCTTTAGCTGGTGGACAGCTCTATGCCAACTGTGCCAACTGTGCCAAAGCAGCTCTGCTGCACTCAGGGTGGGAGATCTAGGGTGCCAGAGCACAGGGATGATAGAGGGACGAGTGAGCTTGGTGAGGTCAGTTATGCAGAGAACAATCTCGACCTGTCCCGCAGCTGCACCGGGCTCCGGGAGGGGGTGGGGGCGGTATTTCAGAGTGCAGCTCCGACCAGCTCCGCGCACACGGAGTCCTGCGCAAGTACGAGGCATCTTCTGCATTGTGTGGGCCTCCGATTGTGGATAGGCCTCGCGCTGCCCGGAGTGAATGTGGCCCAGCTGGGGACAGGGTTTGTGAGCAAAATATCCATGTCAGGGTCCGGGGTCGCTGGGCAGGAGGCCTGGGAGAAGAGTTCCCTGGACTGCTCGCAGTAGGCTCCTGGCGACATCACGCATGCTACAGGTGCCCCGCGTACAGCCCGTGGGTGACAAAGTCCCACGCTCAGGGCTGGGGGAGGCGAGATCCTAGGGCCAGAAGAGGGGTCCTGAGACCGCAGGTGAGGGGAAAGGAGAAGAAAGGACTCAAGGGGAGGAGAGGAGGAGATCTGAGGCCCTGAGAGAGTTAGTCTTCCTCCCCAGCGAGTCGGGGCTGCCCTCCGTCCTTTGTGCCAGCTCCGGTGCAGCGGGGTCCTCCGTGCAGGGCCCAGTGCCCGTCACCACGCAGCCTTTTGTGACCTGGCTGGTCCCCTCCCTATAGAAATGTCATCTCTGCTTTCTCAGAGTGTTTCAGAGTATCGTGACCCAATGGCAGAAGGTTTCCTGGAGAAGTGCCAGTGGGCCAGGCTGTCCCAAGGTCTCACAGGCTTCCCTGTGACCCTCACCCACAGGGCAGGCCTCCCTGAGACTCGCCTCAGACATCCGTGGAGAAAGGATGCCACGTGCGTGCCTGGCAAGCACAAGGTCCTGAGTTCAATGCCTCATACCACAAAAAATAAAAATAATAAAAAAATAATTTTCAAACCAACCACATTTCCAAGCACCAGACTCAGACGAAAGCCCTTACAAACATCTGTTATAAATTAAGTGGAAAATTTTTTCTCCTAACAGCACTGAATGAAAACCAGTTATGAATTCTTTGTAAAGAAGAAAAAAAATCTAACAAGCTCGTTTCTCTACTTTTTTCTCCTCACAATAGGGTTTGTGACTGGAACACCTCCATCCACCTCCCCAACAGTGCCCAGCACCGAAGGGAGGCCTCTGTGGTGTCCAAGTACTGCTGCCCTCGCCACAGGATCTGTGCTGGGATTGCTCTCTCTGATAACTCAGATGACTGAAGTTTTGGACAGGATGGGTAGAAGAAAGGCTCCGACCCAGAGGAACTAGAAACAACAGTGTCTCAAGCACCTTCAGCAGCTTCAGGCTGGAGCAAGTAAATGCTGAGGACTTCTGGATTAAAAGAGTGTCAAAATTAAAAGGAAACATTATATCTCTGGCTTTCAGAAAGGAAGGTTCACATGGGCTCCACTGGGAGATGTACTTGGGCAGGATTTTTTTAAACTGCTGAGATGAGACATTCTTCTGTCACCACCTTCAGTCATTTCCTCTGGAAAGTGAGAATTGACTGAAAGACGCTCCATCTTATTTAGTGGCAAAGCTGTACACAACAGATGACTATCTGTAGAGACATTATTATTCACAGTTAGGACTCATTCTAAGATAGAAACCAGGAAAATTAAAAGGAGATTAACATTTATGTCAGGGAGGAGGAAATGAGAAATAATCTCAGGCTTATAAAACATGTGACTAACTCATGAAAAGTTGAGAATTTTTCTGGTTATCTTGAGATCTGATGGGAAATTGGTCAGAAATATGACAGTAAGTGTTTTATTTCCTATTTGCAACTGTAACATAGGTTTGTTTTATAAAGTCAAAAAGGCATGAAGAGATTCTATTCCCTCTAATCAGTATGCATCTGTGGCCCATTAGGAATGAGACAGCTCTGTAGGAGACAAGCAGCGGGCCAGGGGGCTGAATTGCACCTCTGTCTACAGATGTTCCCACAGTTGACACAGTTGCCAGACCTCACCCCTGTCAGATCAGGGTCTGTTAGACTCTGGTAGGAACACAGAGCCCACTGGGAATGGCACAGACAAGAGGTCTAGCATCGAAGGCCTGGTGATCGAAGGTGGAGCTGAGGCAGTGACGCTAACACTGGCATGTGGTGGAGAATGCCAATGAACGTTAGCAGAGAGTCTGACCACAGAGACCATAATAATCAGTCGCTCACAGACTCATATCGAAACCCGATCAGAGAGTGGTAAATGACAAGTTGAAGCTGATGATAGGTCAGAATAAGATTACAGAGTAGCCTGGACGCAAGCGGCACACTTTGGGTGTCATTTTCTCCCATCACACCCAGATGGGCTGTTTAGTTCTAGGAAAACAAGCTCAGGTCCCCCACAGATTCTACAAGGCTATAATAATATAAAGTGCTGAATAAAAATGATGTGTCTAAATCATTCTGGAACCATAACACCTTCTACCTAGGTCTATGAAAAAATTGTCTTCTGTGAAAGCAATCCCTGGTTCAAAAAGAAAAAAACCAGAGGGGCCAGGGATTTAGCTCAGTGGTTCTGGTGCTTGCTTTGCAAGTGCAAGGGCCCAGGTTCATTCCCTGGTAACCACATACAACAATACTGAGCATTGTGACTTATACCCACCAGCAATCAGTATCACATACCACAATGCAGGGCAGGGTGACTCATGCCTGGAATACTAGCACTCGGGAGGCAGAGGCAGGAGGATTGCTGAGTTCAAGGCTGAGGTCAGTGCCAGCCTGAACTATAAAAAGTGAAACCCTGCCTCAAAAAACTAAAAAAAAAAAAAAAAAAAATCAGAGACAGATTGTCAGAGCCTTGTGTCAATGTGGAATCTGCTGCCTCTTTTGCTATTTTGTTGCCACACACCCTGGGTAAGTCACTAACCCCTGCATCCACCCCAAGACATGAGACATTTATTTTATGCTCTTCCAAGCATTTTACAAACACTGCCTCCTCAATCTTCCAAACAACCTGCCAAATACGTATTATTGTTGTCTTCAGTGAGTTTTAAGGTTACAAATAGAGAAACTGAGATGTGAAGAGATTAAATAAATAAATAAATAAGAGATTAAACTGAGATGCAAAGAGATTCCCCAACACTGTGTATCCCTGAGATTGGGAATCAAATCTAGAGAAAAATGGCTCTTGATCATTACGAGTGATTTTTTAAAATCATATTGCATAATTAAAATTTCAGGAGGGGAATGATTTTTAAAATCTCTTTTCTTCCCACTTCCATTTCAGTGGTTTAAATTTCCTTATTCTAAAATAAAAATTAGCAAAATAATTCTACATCTCCACAGTCTTATTTCACCAGCAATATAACTCTCTACTGTGGCATGGGTATAGATTGTTACATTTTCTTAAAACATCCAATTATGAAAATATAGTAACTTTTCCATACAAAAAACTGACAGACTACACCTTTGTCAAGTGATGGAGGCTAACGCCATCAAGGTAATGACATGTGGATGTCACGCACCCTTTGCTTTGATGTCTGAGAAGGACATTCCTTCGTACTCTGTCTCTGAAAACTGATAAAGTCCAATTATGAAAAGAATTCTTCAAACTCAAATAAAAAAAGATTAATTAGCTGAGCACTTTTCTTCAAAACTGTCCAGGTCATAAAAAAGCAAGGAATGACTGAAAAACTATCACAGGCTATTTCCACAAGAAACAAACTTGAAAACTGCCTACAATCTGGTGCTTGGAACTGGATCCTTAGAAAAGGAAAAGCGATGAGATCCTAGTGAGGTCTGGAGTGTAGTTAGAAGCCCTGTGCAACACTGGCTTCTTAGGTGTGACAGAACACAGAAATGCAAAATGCTCACTATGAGGGACAGCAGGTGAAGGGTTCACAGAGACACTACTATTTCACAACTTTTGTTGAAAATGATTCTAAAATAAAAGGGTTTATGTTTTAAAAGTGAGTATTTTTAAAGAAATTTCAAACAGCAAAATGAAATTAGTGGACATGCATGCCTTATCTCAAGCTTTTAGAAAGGAAATTTATGATTTGAATTACTTTGTTATGAAAATCCCAAACTATTAGAGAAGGGGAGGAGAGGGAAATTATGACATAAAAGGCTGGGGTATGTGGCTTATTCTTTTTTTAACCATTGTAATCACCATTTATTTTACTTTATTTGTTAAGTGATTTTACTGGTATATTTTATACATACGTTGTGATCATATTCAATATCCAGAATTTATACTTGTATGTGACACATCTTGATTTGCATTTTTTCCCATTCCCCTGTCCTCCCCACAACCTCCCACACCACATACACAAGTTTTGTTTTCTTTTTGCTTTTTTCCCATCAAATTCTTTTTTCCCCTACCTATACATTTCCCTTTTCCTCTTCAACATATTCTTCCTATTTCACAATGCCTATCATACATTTCGGACCTCATTTACACCTTTAGTTTCTCATACTAGAGAAATGATGTGGTATTGACACATGTGTGTCCTATTTATTTCACTTATGTGTATGTCCACAAGCCCCATCTATTTAAGTACAAATGACTCAAATTTATCATTCTTTATGGAAGAGTAATATTCCATTTCATAAAACACCACATCTTTATCCAGTCTCTAATCATTAGCATGTAGGCTGTTTCCAAAATTTAGCTCTTACAAACTGAGCTTCTATAAACATGGGTTCACATACGTCATTGTAATATGATTCTTTTCATTCTTTTGTGTATTACTTCTTCTCGAAAAATCTTGTAGAATCCAGCAGTAAAACCAACCTGGACCTTTCTTTGTCAGTAGAGTTTTAATTACATTTTCAATTTCACATATTATTATTAAGGTATTTAGCGTTTTTATATCTTCATTCAACTTTGGAAGTTCATATGTGTCTAGGAATCCATTCATGTTTTCCATCTTACTGGAATATAGGTTCTCAAAATAGGTGTCTACTATCCTCTGAATTTCTGCTGGATCTGTGGTGATTTCTGCCTTTTCATTCCTGATTGTATGGACTGGAGTCTTTTCTTTTCTTTTTTGATAAGGTTGGATATGGATGAGACTAATTTTATTTATTCTTTTAGAGAACTAACTCTTCAATTTATTGATTTTTAAATCATTCTTCTAGTTTCCTTTGCATTAAATTCTGCTCTAATCCTTATAATTTCCTCCCTTGTATGAGTTTTGAGTTTGTCTTGCTCATCTTTTTCTACTAGCTTTAGATTCAGCATTAGATTATGCATTTGAGCTCCCTCTGCTTTCCTAGTATGAGCATCCACCACTATGCATTTCCCTCTCAGAGCTGTTTTGATTATGTCCCATAGATTTGTGTATGTTATATTGGCATTATCATTTAAATGCAGAAACTGTATAGTTTCTTCTGTGACCCATTGGTTGCTCAGGAGAGTGTTTTTCAACTTCCATGTGTTTATGAGCCTCTTGGAATTTCTTTTGTTATTGATCTCCAATTTCAAGACACTATGGTCTGACAGTATATAAAGAACAACTTCATTTATTTTCCATTTACTTAAGCATATTCTATGAACTAGCATGTGGTCTATTTTGGAGTATGATGCATGAGCAGTTGAAAACAATGTATGTTCTGACTTTGTTAAGTGAAATGCTCCATAACCATCTATTAAGTTCAGTTGTTCAAAAGTTTGGTTCAGTTCAAGTATTTCAGTGTTGATTTTGATCTATTTGTAAAAGAGGAGTATTGAGGCTTCCTAATAGTATTGTATTAGTCCTTATCTAGCTTTTTGTGTCCATGAATATTTGTTTTATATAGCTGAGTACACTGGAATTTGGTGCACAAATATTTACAAATGTCATCTCTTCCTCTTGGTTTGTTCCCTGTATGAGGATATATGATGTCCTTCTTTGTCTCTCTTAATCAATTTTGGTTTTAAATCTACTTTGTATGCAAATAGGATAGCTACTTCTGCTTTTTTGTGACTTCCTGTTGCGTGGAGAATTGTTTCTATTCTTTTATTTTCAGTCTATGGATTTCTTTCTGAATTAGGTATGTTTCTTGTACATCATATTGTTGGATCTTGCTTCTTAATCCATTCTGCCAATCTGTGTATTTCAATTGGTGCACTGAAGCCACTAACATTAATGATTATAACTTATATGTATTTATTTGGTTTTGTCATGATGTTTTCCTTTTCTTGGTTCTTTTATTCTTTGCCTTTTCCCTTTCCATTCAGTTT
>PVIR01014856.1:0-39464 GCA_004026965.1 Petromus typicus
CGCCTGTCTTGCAAGCGCAAGGGCCCGGGTTCGATTCCCCGGTAACCACATAACAATACTGGGTGTGGAGACTCAACCCAGCAGCAACCAGTACCACATACCACAGTGCCGGGCGTGGTGGCTCACGCCTGTAATCCCAGCACTCGGGAGGCAGAAGCAGGAGGATTGTGATGTGAGTTTGAGGCTGAGCTCAGGGCCACCCTGAACCACAAAAGCGAGACTCCGTCTCAAAAAACCTAAAAAAAAAAAAAAAAAAGAAAATTTGTACCAGTATATGACACGACTTAATTCTCATTTTCCTCATTTCCCTGCCCAACCTCTGCCCTTTATGTGCATAAGCTTTGTCTCCTTTTTTTAAACATCATATTTTCCCCCACATTATATACCTCTACCCCCTTTACCATTTGAATATTTTTCTATTTCACAGTATCTGTCATATGCTCTAGAACTCATTTATATCTTCAGTTTCTCATACCAAAGAAAAGATATGGTATTTACACATCTGTGACCTGTTTATTTCACTTATGCAGATGTCCTCGTCTCCATAGTTTAAGGCCTTACTACTCAAAATCTGATCCCAAGGCTAGTAATAGGGGAAACACCTAGAACCTCATAGGCCTCTTAGAATTTGAATTTTTACAATATTCCCAAGTGATTGTGCATATTAAAATGTAAAAGCAGTTACACAAAGTAGAAAAAAAGGGCGATGATACCAGAATTTTAAAAGAATCTTCTCCAGAAGACAAGTATGAGAGTAATGATGATTACCAGGCTTTCTGCATATGTGTTTTGTACTTTATAATATATGATGATACAGCTCTTAATTGCCTTTCACTATAGGTTGCTTTCTTCCCCAAACTGTGTAAATTATCTTTATAATTCTCATGCATCAACTGGGTGATTCTTTATATAGCTTGAGAGGTACTTAAGCACTCTGTAGAGTTTTGTTTTAATTAACATAATAAAACCAGGTAATTCAAAGAGTAATCTTTGTTTCAATTTGGAAACCTTTCTCTCAATTAACATATGTTTTAAAAATTCACATTTCAGCAAAACAAAACAAATGAGCAAAACCTTTATAGTACTATATTTTGAAAGATTTATAAAAATGTACATAAATCTGTACATACACATATATATGGTGCCTATAAAATTTTTAGTTGCAAAAGGAATTATAATTAAGCTGGCATTAGCATTTTATTTGAAGTACCTCTTTATGACACTAGATGGCTTCTCTCCTTTACAAACTACACATGTAGTAAAGTTACTAGTTTTTAGTTTCTAAATTGATCGGTTTGGAAACCAAAACATTTCATCAGTGGAAATATAAAAACCACCTTTCCCACCTGACCCTGTGCTAGGGATTGAATCTAGGTCCTTACGCGTACAAAGCAAGTCACCTACCACTAAGCTACACCTGGGCCCAAATGCTCCCTCCAACACCCCCCCCCCCCCGTACCGGGTATCAAACTTAGAACCTTATGCTGTGCAAGGCAGGCATAGCAACACTGAGCTAAATCCCCAGACCTGTAATGATTTTAAGTTACTTTTAGAGGCAAAATAATTGTACCTCAGTGTTTTAAGTGACTAATTTACAATGAGTTTTATTTTTTTAACTATTTTTATTCTTTGTTATCAGATATGTTTTTAAACAGATTAAAAGATAAGTTTGGAGATTCCTCAAAAAGCTAGGATTGGAGGTCCCATTTGACCCAGCTGTCGCTCTGCTAGGTATATACACACAAGAATTAAAAGACTCATATCACAGTGACATATGTGCACCCATGTTTATAGCAGCTCAATTTGTGATTGCTACATCTTGGAAACAACCCAAATGTCCATCAACTAGAGACTGGATAAAAAAGCTGTGGTTCTTCTACAGAATGGAGTATTACTCTGCCATAGAAAATGATAAGTTTGAATCATTTATATTTAAATGGACATACCTTGAGGATATCATAAGTGAAATAAAGGGCACAGATAGGCATACATCGCATCTTTTCTCTGGTATGAGAAAATAAGGATGTAAATGAGTCCTAGAATTGTATGTTATATATTGTGAAATAGAAAATGCTCAAAGTAAAATAGGATGATGGGGGAAAAATGATAAAATTGTAACAAAAAAGTAAGGAAACAAATTTTATGTATATGGGGGGGCAGTAGGGTGGGTAGGGCTATGGGAAAAAATGAGAATTAAGTTGTGTCTTATACTGGTACAAATCTCCATTATGGAGTGCAATCATGATGCATATATGTAATGTACCAATAAAGATTTAAAAATTTTAAAAATGATAGAAACTTAGGGATTCTAGATCAAACTTAAATTTACTTAAGAGAAAACTGACCCTCAAAATATTAAATTATTTGTCCATTTTGTTTATTTGTTTGTTTGGGGGTTTTTTTTGAGATAGAGTCTCGCTTTGTAGTTCAGGCTGGCCCTGAGCTCAGCCTCCAACTCACACCACAGCAATCCTCCTGCCTCTGCCTCCCGAGTGCTGGGATTACAGGCTTGAGCCACCACGCCCGGCACTATGGTATGTGGTACTGATCGGTGCTGGGGTGGGTCTCCACGGCCAGTATTGTATGTGGTTACCAGTATCAAACCTGGGTCCTTGTGTTTGCATGGCAGGTGCCGGAACCACTGAGCTAAATCCCGGGCCCTTGTCTATAGTTTCTTAGCAAATAATTAATAGAACCCAAACTGAAACCCAGGCTGGTGTCATATTTTTGTACATTAGTCCCTAATATTAAGGGTGATATCTCAATGCTCATTTTGATAAACATTTATCTTTTAGCCCAATGTATAAAATATACTCCATTCTGCTTAATTCGTAAATATATTAAGGAATTCTTTTCTAGCTGAGATCCATAATCTAGTAGTTCAATCTTACCCATAATTGTTGTTGCATTTAAAGTTTTGAAATAGTGTTGTGGACATACACTGTGTATATGGTAGAAGTCAGTTAGGATGGTCTAGCTATACATTATGGTTTGAAAACAGCCAAATATCTTACTATCCTTTGATGTAATATAATAGTGATGAATAGCTAATATATGCCTCTTATCTCACAAGTCTTGTTTTTGGAAAAACTTGGTATATGAGAGCCAGCTGCCAGGGGAGGAAATTACTGAAAGACACAATTAGAGAAACACACAAGTCCAGGATTGCACAGAATGCAGTTTATCAGGAACCTGCAAACAGAAATGTGTCTCAGGTGGCAGCAAGACTAGACGATCCTCACACCCCATCGCAGGAGGAAAGGCTATGCTAAACTGGACAAAGATGGACCTCAGCCAACTGGAATGTACCTGGGTTTTCTCAAAAACTATTAACATTTCAAACATCAGTTCAAAAACAGTCCTGGCTCAGTTGACTATCTTAATAACTTTGCTTATACTGTAGGATTTGGAGTGTCAAGGTGACCTGGTAGGAAAAATGATGTTTTTAACCAAAATGGTTGTAGTCTTGTCAGTCTGGATCCCCTCAAAATTCTTGAAGGATGAACATAACCAGGTCATATTTCAAGGAGCTTACAAATGATCCATATAAAATGACTCAAATGCCATAAAGAACATAGGCCTTCCCAGATATCAAAAATTTTAAAAATTAATATCACCATCAAATGTCTCTGACTTCAAGTTTTTCTTAGATTCTACATCAGATTTATAATGTTTGGACTCCTTAAAAAAGTATCATGCAAACACTGTCAATTTTATTTTTATGTTTATTTTATTTAAAGATTTTTAACATGAAAAAGAAGGTACACAAATATGACTACATTGTGATAAGGCAGTATTCTACATGATAAAAATCAAAACAAAACAAATCTGTGAAGTAAATATACCAGCACTGAACAAGATACTTGAAATTTAATCCAGACTTCACATGCATAAAATGATCTGACTATATGGGTTTATGCAAACTAAATTATTTCCTAGAATACCAAAATGCCAACATTCTGACTTTAAACTGCCTTATTTTCTGGGTGAATATTTTGAGAGACCTATGTAATATGTAAAGAATTGACATTACATGTAAAGACTGCAAAAAATAGAATACAGTCAAAAACATTTGTACTGCAAATTTGCATAAAATATGACATCAGTCTTACTACTTACAAATTTTAAAAGCAAAAGACTACCCTGAATAATGGTTAGAACCTCATTAAAGAAAAATGCTCATCATTTGTATATCTTTGCTAAAAAATTACAAGATTTACTTGAAAGGAACAAAGAAGATACCTAATGAAGTCATTCATTTAAAATTTGTTTTAAAATGTTCACAACGTTGTAAATTGCTACTTATAGCATTTTTTTTTTTTTTTTTTTTTGAGACAGGGTCTCACTTTGTGGTTCAGGCTGGCCCTGAGCTCAGCCTCTAACTCACATCACAGCAATCCTCCTGCCTCTGCCTCCCGAGTGCTGGGATTACAGGCGTGAGCCACCACTGTGGTATGTGGTATTGATTGCTGCTGGAGTGAGTCTCCACACCCACACCCAGTATGGTATGTGGTTACCAGGGATCAAACCCGGGCCCTTGCGCTTGCAAGACAGGCGCCGGAACCACTGAGATAAATGCGTGGCCCCAACTCATCTTCTGATGAGATTGAGAAAAACTACTGTGGGTCTAATATCACATATGCAAACAACTGAAAAGTCACAATCTGCAGAAATTTTATCTTGTGTAAATGCAGATGTAGGGGCCAGCCTGAACTACAAAGTGAGACCTTGTCTCAAAAAACTAAAAAATAATAATAATAATAAAAATAAATAAATAAATAGATGCAGATGTACAAACAGAGCGTCGTATTTATTGAGAAAGTTTTGACATGTTTACGTACACAGTGCTTACATCCACAAAGTCAGCATTGTGATAATGTGCTTTGTTGGAGTCCAACTTGCAAAAAGTACATGAAGTGAATCAATTTTGAAAATTCTTTTTTTTTAGGTTTTTTGAGACAGGGTCTTGCTTTGTGGTTCAGGCTGGCCCTGAGCTCAGCCTCAAACTCACATCACAATCCTCCTGCCTCTGCCTCCCGAGTGCTGGGATTACAGGCGTGAGCCACCACGCCTGGCACTGTGGTATGTGGTACTGGTTGCTGCTGGGTGTGGGTCTCCACACCCAGTATTGTTATGTAGTTACCGGGGAATCGAACCTGGGTCCTTGCGCTTGCAAGACAGGCGCCAGAACCACTGAGCTAACTCCCCAGCCCAATTTTGAAAATTCTTACACAGTTTATACCTACAGTATTGGAAAAATGAGATCCTAGCATAACAAATTTTTAAAATACTGATGATTTAAAATGGTAAGAAGTAGGTATAAATCCAGCTCTTTGGTAGAATCAGGCAGGAGGCTCACAATTCAAGCCCAGCCTAGCAATTTAAGGACTTACTGAGAATTTGTCTCAAAAAGTAAAAAGGGGGCTTGGTTCAGTGCAAAGACCTTGGTTCAGTGCAAGAGAGAGAGTCACTGTGCAACTAAGGCTGGCCTTGAACTCACTGTATATTCCGGATGACCTCGGATCCATGGCAACCCTCCCACGTCAGCCTTCTGAGTTTAGGGTTACAGGTACGGATCACCACCCCTGGCTGCAAACGACATACGTTTAGACCAGTGTTTTTTCATTGCTGAGTATCATACCTACTCCTGTTTCTAGAATTAGGCTTTCTACCTCTTGTATATTCTTCCTCCTCCCTGAAGGGAATTCCTCAAGGGAATTTCATGCTGTTAATATTCAGAAATTTGATCTGTCAGGATTACATCATTTGAGATTCTGACAGTACAGGCAAGGGAGCCTGGAGTGAGTTGAGGTTGTTCTCCAACGCCCACAAGCAAGAAAATGACGCAGAACTTAAAATTTAACACTTGTTAAATACTTAAGTTTATGGACTGAGATTTGCACTGTATTATTCGCAATGATAAATCTACAAGAAGTCTTATTTCCTAATACTTAGTGGCAAATAATGTCTTCTTCACATTGAATATGATCTGTCGTGACTGTTGCAACAGGCTAACTCAGTTGTTGAAAAATTTGGCTCTGAGTCTCAAGCAAAGAGATGCTCAAGGGGTACATAAACCCCCTTTCTTCCCTACAAACTCCTGCCAGTGCTGAATATGTACTATGTGCCAGAACTTATCCTAAGCCCTGTAGGAGACTTATTTACATTGATTTTTTCATTAACCTATGAGATAAATTATCTTTTTATGTATCTATGCCATATACAAGTCGGCTAAACAAACTGCCATAGATTGTGAAGTTTGAACATTCGGGATTTAAAACTTCTTAACAAAACACATAAGTTATTCTGTTATTTCATTCTAAAATGAATAAAATGCTGACTATATATTATTTAAAGTTACACCAGATTGTTCACAATCAGTATTTATCTTTAGGGGATTTAGGCTGGATAACATAAAACAAATTGAGGATGTCTCATAGGCTAAGACATACCCTACAGTTCTGGTTTCTAGTTTTAACTCCAGTTTCCAAACGAGCAAAGTGACTATGACTTTCTCCCGAAATTATCTGTCCTCGAGCTTGGCCTTTCTCCACCGCAGCCCATCTGTCCGTGTTAGTAAGTGTTTCTTCTTCCACCTGGCATTGAACACTCAGAAGACTATTTTGGTTCTTTATTTTCACATTTAAACTTTTGAACTGTAATTGTTTTTCTCACCTGCTTCTAACTCCCTGAAGTCTGTACTTCTACTTTTATTAGGTCAATAACTTTATTCTGAAGCCAAATATTCTGGACATTGGGAGGAGAGAAGAAACCCCTGTTTTTAGTAAAATACTCTTAGTAAGGTTGCTTCCTATTGTCTGCTACATCCTACTGATTTTCTGCTGTTGTCAGAGAAAACTAGACTGTGATATAAGAAGCACAGTTCTTTGCAGTCTTTTCTGAAATCATAGTGCTTCCATAATATCTGCTTTGAAATACAACTCTCATCTTGCCATTTTTCCTTCATAACTTACAGCTATATGTGACTTTTTTATCTCTCTCTCATCTAGGCATCTGATATTGTTTTGAAGAAAAATTTCAAAGTTAAACATAAATCTTTACTGAAAGCATTTGACAGCTGTCTTATGAAAGCAATGACTGAATAAAGTTACTCTTGCAGTTCTATTTTTAATCCTTAAATTAAAGTTTAAAGAAAAGAACAGGATTAGCAGTTATTATTAGATTTTTATGTTAAAAATTATGAACTTTCAATATATAAATTTTCAGTTTTTCCCAGCAGGTTTTATTGCTTCTTCTGTCTTTTCATTTTCTTGCGCTGTCCATCAACCGTTTCCTATCCTTTTGGGATTTTCCTTAATTTCTGTTTGCATTTCAATGTCATATTTCTTTTATTTTAAATGATATTAATTTCATTTTTAATATATAGTGAGAACACACAGTAATAAGTTCATATCACTACTTTCCACTCTCAAAATAACTTTGTCTTTGAAATTTCTGTCTCTAAGTTAAGTATGTTAAAGTTTACATAGGAAGAAGTACTCATTTTTCTTTTTAAGTTTTCTATATTTATAAAAGTTCCATGCATCTAAACACTTTATTAATGTAGAGATTCTTAGTAACAAATGTCCACCATAATAGCCGTTTCTCAATTTGGATAATTCCATTGACAAAATCATGCATAATAATTTATAACTTTCTGTATATTTTGTATTCAAAGAAAGGTTATTTCCCATCTCTTCCTCCTTCACAATCAAAATATCTTTAATGTTTTTGTTCTGATTATGAAAGTAGCAAGTGCTTATTCTTATAGATTATGATAAACTATAAAAAAAACTTCAGTGATTCTTACACTAGGCTATATGTACACATAATAACATAGATCTAAATACATAAAACTATATAGAAAAAAGTAGGAAACAGGATATGATTCTAAGTAAACAGGAAATACCTGTACAAGAAACACAAAAATACAGTTTGTAAATGTATCACTAACGGTCCTTTAGAGGAACAAAGCCAATTAAAATTCTATCTAAAATTAACCATTGCAGGTGGAGTACATATAGCCTACAAGATCTATTCATGGAACATGTTAGAATAGTTGTCAGTATGTATGTGTCTGCACAAGAGGTGATGGGAGTTGATGAATCTAACTGGGAAATGAAAATAAAAGAAAAAAAGAAGAATTTTCAGATAATACAGAGATTTACAGAAAAGTGAAAAATCATCTTCAATCTTGCTACTTGATGGTAATTGCAGTTAATGTTTGCTATCTACACACTCATGCACACATGCACAACCTTTTTGAAATGAGATCTACCACCTTTTTAAGAATCTTCAACAATATAACATCAATGTGTTTATAGACACAACAATTTTTCATGCATTACCTTCATGAATGTCTATAATTTATTTAATGACCACCTATATATTTAGGTTTTTTCAGTTTTTTGTTATAATCAATTTGGAATGAGCATTTTCATACATATAACTTGAACTACTTAGCTTTTGCTCAAAAGGCAAATATAAATTTTCAAAATATTTTCAAATTGCTCTTTAGAAATTCATCATTTTTACTTTCCCAATATGAAGCTTTCGGACTTCTATAGGGTTTCTAAAACCTAAAATGGTTGTAACAGAAAACAAATGAAAGCAAAATTACCTCCATGTCCCAGGCCACCTAAATGTCTAGCTCTCAGCCAGCAAGCAAATCTACCAAGTCCTTTCTCTTTAGTTTTATGTGAGATGAAATACTATGGAACATATTCGTGGCGGCACACAGCTGAAAGTTTAGCAGTGCTCTCATTTGACGTGCATATCAGAGACTGAGAGGACAGAGAGGGTGCGCCCAGAACTCTGAGCCTTCTATTTCGGTGTATTCACCCGGGAATGCATCACCTCTTTGCTCGGGACTTTGTGTGTTCATCAAACTCTTCAAGTTTAAAAACTAAGCTTTTAATTACTAAGAGTAGAAGCTATGTCCTGAGTAATTGTGAGTTTTCTATTTTCCAACTTTTTTCGTGAAGTGTCATATAATTTCTGACTCCTTTGGTGACCTTGTGCCCTAACCTAAAGAACTGAGTAGTTTCCAAACATCTCAGCCCAATCAAGCAGCAGTTCTGATGCTCAGCGGAGCAGGCCCGGTGTGGGCGGGGCCATGCTGTGGTACAGTGAGATCTGGGCTTTGTCCACACTCAGGCTGCGAAGCCGTGGACTAGTCACACAGTTCCTCCACCTTCCTCAGCTGTTCCATGGAGATGTGGATACTGTTTGGCTGGATCTCTAGCATCTATGCAAATACTTTTGGTGGGTTAGCTCAAGATAACAATTAGGAATGATGGATGTGAAATGCCTAGACCTAGCAAGTACTCATTAGGTGGTACCCATTATCATTATTAAGATAAAATGTGGGAATGTCTGTAGGGAAAAATGAAGCCTAAGATAGCTACATTTTGGTTCAGGCTGTGGGTGGGGTGATTTCTGGGGGACATTAAGCCCAAGGCAGCATGATTTTCGTGCAAAGCACACCTCACTGGTCTCCGGGAAATAGCCGATATAATCAGTGTCAGTGCTGTGCAGTATAAGGGTAACTTATACAACCAAGGTCATTCCTGGTCTTTGGCTACTATTGTCTGTACTGATATAAATGTAGCCTGCCATGAGGGCTAGCAGAGACAGAAAGACTAAAGACTGCTGTCAGAATGGGCTGGCTGGGGGTGGGGTAAGGACTGCTGGGGGCGATAGGAGCAGCAAAACAGACGCCTTAATCCATTAAGCCACTGAATAAAAGATGGTGAACCCATCTTTGCATCATTTCTTCAGGCACCTCGAGTGAACCTCACCAGCCTGAACTGACGACAAGACAATGTCAGTGAAGGAGAGAAGCAGAGAGCTAAAACGTTCAAACGGTCCCAATGGTTGGTGATAGTCTGAGGTTAGGTGCTGAGGCCCATGTCAATTAAAAATATGGCAATAAATTTCAACAGGTTAGAGAAAAAAGGGAGCTCCCTGGAACTGGGCTTGGCATTTGGGGTTACCGAAGAACTGACTAGAAACTACCCCTGCGGCTTCTAACAAGAAGTGAATGTGGATAATCAACTCATCATGTTAAAATTCTTAAATTTTATCTGTTTCGTGGCATTGCTGTACCTAATGCCACTCTACAGGAAACATTGCTAAATTCAAGCTTTCTTAGGGCTACTGCATAAATTTAAGTTGATAATCTCTTTAAATCACATCTGTAGGTGAAAGACAGGCTCTCACTAAAGTTTAGCCATGCTCCCTCATCGTGACTCCACCTCTCCCAAAAGCAGGACTACCTCTTGAATCAAATCTACAACCATCCACCTCTATGCATGCTTCAACCAATCCACGACTGACCCCACTCATGTGTTTATGCCCTCTACCGTTTACTATATAAATGACTGCTTTTGCATTAAAGGCAGAACAGTTCTCAAAACGCTCCCCCAAGTCTGTGTGGTGACGCTGCCCACTCATCCTAGTGGTCCGAGTTTCCCCCAAAAGTAAAACAACAACATCCTTATTAAAAGGGTACTATTCAAAGCCATTTGAGTGGTAATTGTGATACAAAACCCAATCAATCTCATTAAATCTAACACAGATAAATGGCTCAACAGCACTGAAAAAGGGCATTCACAAATGACAAAAAAGAAAGCAAAAGAAACTTGAAAAGGAATTTAAGTGAACATCCTTAAATTCAGTAAATCTGTTTTATTTCTTGCACGCAGATGTTATTCTGCTGGATATTACATTGCTAGAGAGGCTGACCTAAGATAAAAACAGATAGAAAGACTAATTCTCTGAGGATGCTAAGGAATATTCTGTTTCTCACTCAGGGGAATGCACTATATAAATTACATTATAACAATACTGCCTCTTTCTCATAGCATAGCACTGAAAGAAGAATTCACCATGACAAGAAGTCAAATTTACAATCATCCTATTTTGATTCTCTTGGTAATGTGATAAAGTGCATGCTGATACCTGCTTTTTATTTGATTAACTTCAGCTTCTTTGAATGATAACTTGTCCCATTAGAAGTCTTAACTGCAAAATATAAACTAGGACTAGTATTATCTGAGTCCTATGACTAAGGAAATAATATATAATCCACACCTACAGTAGACAAAATAATGGCTGCCAAAGATGTCCCTGTTCTAATCCTCAAAGTTTCATAACTACATTACCTTACATGGTGAAAGAGACTTCGCATCTGTGAAGTCTTAGGTCTTTGGATGGGGTGATTTTTTGCCCAGGATTATGAGGAAGGGCCAGGGATCACAAGGTAGTGATCACAAGGTAGGTTTTGTATCACTTCCCACAAGTGAAGGAAGAAGGTGCGAGGGTCAGAAGCTTAGAAGATGTGATAGAGGAAGCAAAAGTCAGACACACACACACACACACACACACACACACACACACACACACACACAGAGAGAGAGAGAGAGAGAGAGAGAGAGAGAGAGAGAAAGAGTGAGAAGGAGTACAAACAAATTTCAAACTCAAGCAACCTTAATTTTAGATCAGTGACACTAATTTTTGGACTTCTTGTTTTCAAAACAAACAGAATAAATTTGTGTTTAAGATGGTAAGTTTGGGGCCAAGGATTTAGCTCAGTGGTTCCGGCGCCTGTCTTCCAAAAGCAAGGGGCTAGGTAACCACATACCACAGTGCCAGGTGTGGAGGGACCAGCTTGAAACACAAAGTGAGACCCTGTTTAAAAAAAAAAAAAAAAGATGGTAAGTTTGTCTTATTTTAAACTTTTAAATTTGTCGTAATTAATTTGTGTTGTAATAGCACTAGAGGCAAATCAACCTTTGGACTGATGGCACAGGAATACATTTATATCATTTTAGTGAGACTGAGCTGACTTTTCTAAGCCACATCTATCAGCCAAGACAGAAACATTCTATAAACTAGCAAAAAAAAAAAAAACTTACTTTGCCTTTTATTTATCACAAGCTCACTTTAGTCCTATTACTCTTCAGTTTTTTAAAGAAGTGCTGAAGTTTCCAAGAATGAGAAGAATGATTCCTTTTGTAATTTATTTCTCTTTCTCCAGGTTTTTAAAACCCAAAGCAATGTCTTTTCCTAAAGGTGTTGTGTGTTCACTACTCAAAGTTTCACGAGGCTGAATCACTTGAAGAATGTTCACAAATCCTTTCCAAGATAGGCAAGTGTTGTGTGTGGAAGTCACAAGCCTTAGACCCTCTCCCTGGCTAATTGGATATGGCAGCAAAGGACTCCGGGCAACTGATCAAAATTTCAAATGGGGTAATGTTCTGTTCTATAAAAGAACCACATCTTCTTTATCCAGGATTACTCTGCTATAAAAAATGATAAGATTGAGTCGTTCATACTCAGATGGATGTACTTTCAGGACATCCTCATAAATGAAATAAATAGGTCACAGATGTATAAATATCATATCTTTTCTCTAGTATGAGAAAATAAAAATGTAAATGAGTTCCAGTATATATAGTAGGTATTGTGAAATAGAAAATATTTAAAAGGAAATAGGGTGTAGGGGTAAGTAATGAGGGGAAAAATAATGTGATGGTAATAAAAAAAGGAAACAAAGCTTATGTATATAGGGGGCAGGGGAAGTTGTAGAATAGGTAGAAGAATGGGAAAAAATGAGAATTAAGTCGGGTCATATACTGGTACAAATTCTCAATGTTGAATGGAATCATGATGTATATACATAATGTACCAATAAAGATTTGAATTTTTAAAAAGAATTTCACATGGGGCCGAGGAATTCCATAAGGACAGTATTAACATCTACTGTCTGTGCCAAAAACACTTACATCACAGCAAGGGACGTATATCTCATTCTTGTCTCCAATTTTAAATTAAAGCCAAAGACATGAGTCAGCTTTCAATCCTTGCAAAAGAAATACTTGAATAATCCTAAAGAGAGGAAAGCTTCATCTT
Source organism: Petromus typicus (assembly GCA_004026965.1). Lineage (NCBI taxonomy): Eukaryota > Metazoa > Chordata > Mammalia > Rodentia > Petromuridae > Petromus > Petromus typicus. The sequence continues at coordinate 12,916 of PVIR01014856.1, forward strand.
AACTCATAGTCCATAGGTCCCAGTCGAAGAGCAGTGGGTCCTGCTGCCTTTGGACCTGGGCCAAGGCTGCTCAGCACAGAGGGAAGCATGTGGCAGAGCAACAGTCATCGCCGGTTTGCTTTCCTGGTGTTCGATATGTGCTGCCTCATAAAGTTCCTGAGAATGCAGGAAGAGTTTGGTGGAAGAAGCAAATATTAGAGCCGGGGATTTAGCTCAGTGGTTCCAGCACCTGCCCTGCAAGCTCAAGGTCCTGGGTTGGATCCCCAATAACCACACAACACAGTGCTGGGCATGGTGGCTCATGCCTGTAATCCCAGCACTTAGGAGGCAGAGGCAGGAGGATTGCTAAATTTGAGGCTGAGTTCAGAATCAGCCTGAACTATATACAAAGTGAGACCTTGTCTCAAAAAACTAAGAAAAAGAAAAAAAAGAAATATAGGTACAGATAACCAAGCAAAGTCCTTCCTAACCAGCAGGGAACGGGCAGACTGTGCAGCATATGCTTGGCTTTCTCCGAAGCTCCCTAGCTCTTCTGGGACCACTGGAAAAGATTGCTAATGATGTCTTGATGGTGACTTCAGTAGAGGTAGGGCAAACGATGAATATAATTATTTTTCACATTTTGACACTGATCATTACAATGGTCCTAGTGAGGTAGCAAAGTTGGTAGAATCCAGCAAGACCAACTAGGTTGTAGATACAAGGTAGATAGCATGCCATGAGCCTGAGGTTTTGGACTAATTTAGCAAAGAACACTCGGGAAGAGGTCTGATGTTCAGAGTGAAAAGAAGATTTGAAAGAAAAGAAGTTCAGTGTGGAAGGACTTGGGAAGGGAAAGGTCCTCACTTGAAAATAATGATACTAGAGGCTGGAGATTTAGCTTAGTGATTCTGGCACCTGTCTTGCAAGCACAAGGACCTGGGTTTGATCCCCGGTAACCACATAACAATACTGTATGTGGAGACTCAGGTCCAGCAGCAACCAGTACCACATACCACAGTGCTGGGCGTGGTGGCTCATGCCTGTAAACCCAGCACTTGGGAGGCAGAAGCAGGAGGACTGCTGTGATGTGAGTTTAAGGCTGAGCTCAGGGCCAACCTGAACTACAAAGCAAGACCCTGTCTCAAAAAAATAAATAAATAAAATAAAGATAATTTTATCAGTTTCCAAACTAAATAGTGATCTCTAGGAATAACATAGGTTCAGTAACAATGTCATAACAACCTAAGTACATTTCACTTTTCTTAAAGAGTTATACTGGATATCAAAGGAATTTTATAGAGTATCAGCACTTAGCATGATCAAGAATCTCATGATGCTCTTGTGAAAGAACTGTAGGAAGGTTGCTGCATGTTGGAGAATTTTAACTTGTTGAATAATCCAACAAGAACAGTGTAAATCTAGAAGGATTTTAGGGGGAGCAACTTGGACAGTGGTCCTTCAGTCTTAAATTATTCAAGATATTCTCTAACGACTATTTTACTGACATCTGCAACATCCTGGTCAATGAAAGAATGATGAATTACTAAGTAGGTTTAAAAACATTCTCAAATCACTCAAACAACAGATCTTATCTAATACTCTAATGTTTTCCACGAAATAATTTAGTCCTTTACTTTAGCCTAATATCAAACTCTATAAGCAGAGAATGAGTTGCTATCTTAGCAGCTTCTGTTAAGATGAAAGAAAGAGAGTGAGAGAGGAAAGAAAGAAAGAGAGAAAGAAATAAAGAAAGAAAGAAAGAGAAGAGAGAAGAGAAGAGAAGAGAAGAGAAGAGAAGAGAAGAGAAGAGAAGAGAAGAGAAGAGAAGAGAAGGGAAGAGAGAAAGAAAGAAATATAGGAGCAAAGAGCAAGAGAAGCCAATACAAGTCAACCTTGTGACTTTGCTTCCCTCCCTAAGGACATCATAGAGCACAGAAGGCAATCAGTTGACTGAACTGTTTTTGAATGGATTTCACTTTTAAGGATATCTAGACTGGATGAAAACTAAGACTCCAGGACGAGTCCTTCATTACAGCCTGTGTGTTCTTTGTCCTCCAGCTGAGGCACAGCCCACAGACCTAGGACGTGCTTTCAGCAGAATCTCACTCTGATGGTGATGAGGGAAAACGTGCGTGCTAAAGCCAGTCCCAAAGGTCAGAAGCAGGCCCTCCATGTTGCTGGTCAGGAGTGCGGAGAGCACAGGGCTGACGGTGCCACAGTTCACGATATCACTGTTGGCTTTCATCACAAGTTGGACAGCGGGACCTGTCCTTTGATGCAGGAGTGGACTGAGCAGGGAGCAACTGCAGCACCGGCAGCATGAGGGCCACAGGGAAGGGGTCGTTGTGGTGCCAAAACACGCTTTCAGTCCCTGTGCAGTGAGTCTGGCTGCATCTGCTTGGGATAGGGTTACCTGTCACTGACTATGCCAAGACATCTAGCTCACATTAGTGTGTGTGCATTTGAAAAGGTCTAATGTAAGATTCATTTTCTCCATCTTCACAGATGAGTCTCTCTCACATCTTAATGCCCATACACATCCCTGAGCATCTCTGTAAAAATGCAGATTCTGATAAAATAAGTCTAAGATGGAGCCTGAGACTATGAATTTCTATTCAATTTTTTTCTTTCTGGATACTGTGGGTTGAACCCAGGACCTCGTGTCTGCAAGGCAGGTGTAGCCCTGACTATGAATTTCTAAACCCTCCAGGAATGAAGACACTCATCACAGCTTTTCACGGACTAACATTTCAGACTGAAACGGAATGGATATAGTTCAGCAGGGATTCGATACACAGGAGACAGGTCACCTAGGGAGTTTGGAAAGTCCCGAACCTGCCCCTGATCAAGTCCAGCTGAGTTAGAATCTCTGGACTGAAGCTTGTGCCCTGAGAGGTCCTAAGCTTCCCGCCGCTCTTTAGTCTAAGACTAATCGATAAATAAAAGCAGAGTGAAATGCAAGGAACAAATACTACATGACTCTACTCTGCGGAGGTCCTTAGAGTTCTTAGATTCATAGAGACAAAATAGAATGGTGGTGGGAAAGATGAATGGGAGAATGAGGAGTTTTTTTCAAAAAATAAAAAAGAAGTTTTGTTTTTGCAAACCAGAAAGAACTGTGGAGATTGAAGGTGTAATGCATGTACTGTGAATATTCAGTGACACAGACCACAGGTGTGGTCAGAGTGGTACAGTTTTATGTCCCGTGCGTATCATCAACAATTCTTTTAAGAAAGAAACTAATGAGAAATCTTCAGTATAGTTAAGAGCACTTTATACAAAAGGATGGGGTCCGTGGGAAGTGCTCTGTACTTTGTATCTTTTGCAGGTTTGATGCCCACCATGACCCAGACTAAACGTGATCCTTATTTTCACAGTTAAAGAAACTGAGGCTCAGATATGAGACAAGAGCCCACGACATCTGATGGGCTGAGCCAGATGTCTCTTCTTTTTAAATCTTTTATGACAGGACTTTGTTCCTGCTGTCTGGATTTTGAGGTGTATGAGTGTGTGTTTTCAATTTTTTAGATTAATATTTTACCTGTACATTTCACAGTCAGAAGCACCTATTACAGGGTGATACGGTAGAGAAGTTGTCTCTTTGCCAAGCCTATGACAATTAAATGTCAACCTGTTCTTCGATGATGATACACATTTACTGAACAGGATAATCATTTCTGCCACATTAGTTGCTCACCTCCCCAGAAATAAAGCTCCAGAAACAAGGTAATACCTTGACAAGGATAATGGGTCATTATCACCAAATCAGCAGTCAGAGCTTTAGATGTAAATGATTGTCTTCCTCACATTAGGTATTTTTCATAAGTGCTTCAGGTTTGTCTGGCATTTACAAGGTGAGAGACGACTGTCTTCTAGTATTTTTCCCCTGTTTAAAAACTTGTCTTACATGGTCTTCACTGGGAAATGGAACGATACTGTGGAGCCTGAAGTAGAAACATGGTTAGTGTAAATAAGTAGAATTTTTCCATCCAAATCTGTTGCAAAATAATGACCATTTTGGAAAAGTGGAAGAGAAGTGCTATATATTATTTCCTGAACTGAAGTGAGTTCTTCATGTCTCTTTCTGCTTTGGACATAATATACAATCAGTCCCTTACACTGTCCCTTCCCTAGACAGTGTTTTAAAATGAAAGCTTGGGGCCGGGGAGTTAGCTCAGTGGTTCCGGAGCCTGTCTCGCAAGTGCAAGGACCCGGGTTCGATCCCCGGTAACCACATAACAATACTGGGCGTGGAGACTCACCCCAGCAGCAATCAGTACCACATACCACAGTGCCGGGCGTGGTGGCTCACGCCTGTAATCCCAGAACTTGGGATACAGAGGCAGGAGGATTGTTGTGATGTGAGTTTGAGGCTGAGCTCAGGGCAAGCCTGAACCACAAAAGCGAGACCCTGTCTCAAAAAACCTTAAAAAAAAAAAAAAAAAGGAAAACTTGGGCCGGAGATTTAGCTCAGTGGTTCTGATGTCTGCCTTGCAAGTGCAAAGTCCTGAGTTCAGTCCCCAGGAACCACATACCACAATGCCGGGCATGGTGACTCGGGCTCACCAGCAATCAGTACTACACACTACAATGCCGAGTGCAGTGACTCACACCTGTAATCCCAGGATTTGGGAGGCAGAGGAAAGAGGATTGCTGTGAGACTGAGACTTGCCTGGGCTACACAGTGAGCTCAGGGCCAGCCTGAACTACAAAGCAAGACCTTGTGTTAAAAAAAAAAAAAGAGAGAGAGAGAGAAAAAAGTAAAAAAAGAAGCTCATAACTCCTAAAAAGAACAATCTTCTCTCTGCCTAGAAGTTTCTCCCTCTTCTACTTTTCAGACACAACAGCCAGAGGGGTCCTTGAAAGGGTCTTTCACAATTAGACATCGGCACCTATCACCAGGCAAGAGACTATTCAAAAAGTAACTCCCCTTGCTACAAGGTCTGCAGAAAGTCCAACGTGGCCCGGAGAACGGACTGTACCTCCAGTTACCCTGCTGAAAAAGTTCCTGTCAAGGGGAAGCCCTTTTCTTTCCTAGGAAGAGACCGCAGAGGGGCGCTGGAGGAAGAACTGAGTTTCGTGGCGACTGAGAACCGTCCTGTCAGAGGTGGCCACTTTCACTTTCAAAACAAAAAAGAAGCTTGTACCTGTAAAAGGCTACCATGGGTTTCTTGTCCCCCCACCCATTTAGAGGCAAAACCTATTTATGAGGCTTTATTAAGTGCAAATAAGTCCCTGGGCTTCAACGGAGAAGCAGCAGCTGCCGGAAGATGTGGTCATTTGCATATAAATGACATGATTTCAGCTTAGAGGAGAATATTGAAAAATATACATGTCGACAATGGAATCCTGCTAGATTCACACATATTAAGGTCAGATATTGTAATTTTTAAGGCTGCTGCATGCTGATGACTGCATCATATCACACGTTTGATTCTGTTTGGATTATATTAATTTTATCTTCAGTGAAATGGAGGATTTTTATTGTGAATTAATTAAACTGCTTTTTTTCCCCTGAAGATGAGAACATTTAGGTCAATAAGCTAAATGCTCTACAAATGCATAGACTCTGTGACAGCCCAAGTTACCAGGTACAAACTTGGTGTGCTGCACAGCTAACGAGGAGGGCTGTGTGCCCCAGTGTCTCTCAAGGAAGACTGTGGCGTGTTCTCTGATTTCAGCTTCTCCACTGCAAGACCAACCTTTCTTTTAAAGGCTAAGTATACTTCTGTTTCCATATTCTAAAATGTTTTCCATCAGCTTGGCTCTGAGATTAGGGAAGAATATTGGAGCCCAGAAATCTCCACAAATTTGTCTTGTGTCCACTTTGGTTTGCCCGTCCCATGACCCATAGCTGGAGGTTCAGAGCTGGCAAAGGCCAGCTCCTGGGCTCCCTCTGCTCCTCCAAGCCCAAATCCTCCATCCTGCTCTGCAGGGCTCGGAGGAGGAAGGCGGGCCGCCTTACAGAATGCCCCAAATTCTGGCCCTCCTTCCAAGGCCCTTACTGGCACCTTCTCCACCGGCTAAACAGAGTATTTACAAACTGCCTGTTGTGTATGAGCTGCCGGAAGGCAGAGTGGTAAACAGCCCCACCCACCAGGCCGGTCGGGCCACAGCTCCCTCAGGGGGAAAGTTTTCCATAAAGGTGGAACACTTATGTGAGAACTTCAGATCTTTCTCTTAGAAAATCAGTATCTCTGTTCTTCTGAGTAGCAAGCTCTATTGATATTAAACATCTAATTATTGAATTATTTATTAAATAGGTAAATAATTCTCAACGCATTTTAAAACCATATGCATTAGCACTTAGTAGATGTGTAAAGTCTTTGGCATATACACACTTTTTAAAAGAGATAATTAAAGATGATTGATAAATAATTAAATAGCTACCAGGGAAAGAAAAATTTTGCATCACCATAAATTTATATTTCATAGAGAACTCTATTATGCCAACTTGGAGAGAGGACCTCAGTGTCAGTTTGTTGAGATATTCAAAATATTCTCTCCCAGCGATTTATGGTGATCCATATGGTAGTTTAGGTTTAGCAAAGATTTTAAAGTATAATTCTAAAAAGCTTAATCCTATAACTTATCAAATTATTAGACAGACAATGATTAGATTATTCAGTTTTGGTATCCTTGAATTAAGAAGGGCAATTTATATCACCCAGAGGTGGATCCAGGAAGTGTGAGGCCTGAAGAATATATAATTTTTTTTAATCTTTATTGGTACATTAAATATACACATCATGATTGCACTCCATAATGGGGATTTGTACCAGTATAAGACACAACTTAATTCTCATTTTTTTCTGAAGAATATATAATTTAAGGGCTAGGGATTTAGCTCAGTGAGTCCAGTGCCTGCCTTGCTAGCCCAAAGGTCACGAGTTCAAATTTGGTCCTGGTAACCACACACAACATTACCAGGTGTGGTGATTCACACCCCAGCAGCAATCAGTACCATATACCACTGTGCCGGGCCTGGTGGCTCACACCTGTAATCCCAGCCCTTGGGAAGCAGAGGCAGGAGGATTGCTGTGAGTTCAAGGCTTGCCTGGGCTACATAGTGAGCTCAGGGCCAGTCTGAACTACAAAAGGGAGACACTGTTTCAAAAAATATATATAACTTAAAGGCTTTCTTTAAAAACAATGAAAACAAAATTACTGATGCAAAATTGATTAGAGGGCTGGAAATATAGTAGTGGTAGAACACTAGCTTGCCTAACACGTATAACCCTGGCTTCAATTCTCAGCACTGAAAAAACAAAAATTGAGTACAGAATTGTCCAGAACTGTGAACAATGTACTCAGATTTAGGACTTACTTGGATTTAAGGATGTCTGCCCTGCCCTGAGGGATCAACTACAGGGATTATCACGGACATCTGCCCCACCCTGCGGGATTTTAAACTATGATTACTGCACTAGGATTACTGGCCTTGGGACTTACTGGGATTCACTGGGATTTAAGGATGTTTGCCTTGCCCTGTGTAACCTTCAACTACAGAGTTTAGTGTGGGCCACCCTGTTTTATGAGTGCTAGGATTATGTGTATGGGGACTTGGTACCAAATAAAGGTGTGGCGAGCTCAGAGTTTCCTCCTCGGCTGCTGCGATATTTGGCCTTTAGCTGCCACTGCTTAGAGTAGTGAGATCGAGCCCAGGTTCAGGCTTTTTCTCAAGGTTCTGACTTTGCTGTTTGTTAGTTATTAATCCTTTTGCTGTGGGACTTACGGGGAGACCAGAGTTGGCCTCGAGGACTCTGGCTACCTTCTCTTCCCTTGTCTCCCACACAAAATGAATATTTAGGACAAGGAAAATGTCAAAGCAAACAGGAACCAACTGGCTGACAGGTTTCCACAACACTTTCCTCCCGTAATTGATTACCTCTTTAGTCTCTCTTCTGATGTGGTTGATAAATTTGGTACTGGTAGTTTAGAAAAACTTGGTTGCCTCCACAATGGGCAATGATAATTGAATGTCAAATTTCAGGATTGTTGTGAATTTGGGAAATCTCTTTCACATATGAGCTTAAAATTTCTAATTTTCTTGTGCAATGACTAATTCCAGACAGTGCCACACTCGCCACCTCTTGGGGACCTGAGACACATTGTTCCCTATGGACGTATGCTTTTGTCCCCAGAGGCAGTGTTTCTGGACATTGTCTACATGGTCCACTCACAACACCTCCACCTTAAACACGTGTGACTGAGAGAAGTTACGTGTGTGCCCACACTAACGCACTCCCACCTCCCGCTTGCCATGGGTGAGGGGGTCACTGAGCCCCGCTGCAGGATTTCAGACCTCTCCTGCTTCAGACAGTCCAGTGCATCTTTACACCCGGGCGGTGCTGATCTCGAAGGCGCGGTATCCGTGACATACGTAGAGGGGCTGTGAAAAGCAGAAGAAACTGGAAAAGAGTTTCCCAAACCTCTAGCAGAATCAGTCCCTTAAAATGCAAAATAAATTAAAATAAAGATAGAAACAAAACCCAAACTCCTCTCTTTCCTCATGGCAGCAATGCCCCTCGGACTCCCTCCCACCGTCATTCTGTACCCAGCAAGCCTGTTCATCCAGAGTGAAATGGAAGCCAAAAGTGTCCGAGAAATAGAAATATAAGAGCCCCGAGTGGATACCCACCTCTCTGGGGGGCGACTGACTTAATGCAAACAATTCTCTAGCGAACCAGGAGCCATCGTCCCCTTGAAGAACTTCGCTAAAAGCAGCGCGTTGGTCCGGAGCGTCAGAGATGACAAGGCCTCTGTCGTGTCCCGGAGACAAGATGAAGCTGGAAGTTTAGACTGCTGAGAAACAGTTTGAGGTAAGCCTGGCGTTCCGCAGAAATTAATCCGGGCCTCTAGACGGCACGTAAGCCTATTGAAAAGCTTCTTCAATTCAAGCAGTTAATAATATATCAAGTCTTGTAGCTTAAGGGATACAATTTTCAAAATTATTGTACTGAGGGAATCATAAATTCCACCAAGAGGAAGGTTGTAGTCCAGATATTTTATTTTAGATTTCCATCTAGGGTGCATTATGGTACTCCACATGAAAGTCAAATCGTCCGTGTAAAATGGTTTCCGGGTGATAAGTTTACCCCAAGGGGTCCCGCAAAGTAATACATTCAGAGTTATATCTGACTTTCACAATCTATAAAGACTAGTTATCAATTTTTTGAAAGATTTGATAAGCAAGAATAAAAAAATAGCTTATGGATGCTGACATTTGTCTCGTTAATGGGAACAACATAAGAAGTACGGGCTCCTTCTGGATTTGGTTGTAAATACACCATGACATCCATTTTGGAAGGTTGCTGCTTTGTGCTGGTGGGAGTGTATCTGTCTAACCTTGCACCGACTATGATACACATAAGGAAGCGGTGACAGGCCTGTCAGCCACAGTCAGCTTTTAGAAAAGGGGCACCACTGAGATAGCTGTCAGGTTCCAGACCACTGCAAAGGAAAAGTGAGGTTCTATCAACACTATCCGGCCTGCTAGAAATGTTCTTAGGAAATAATTGTCCTGCATTATTTGGGGAAGGGGAGGGGAAAATACTTTACACAATAGAATTCAAAGGACAGTTAATGCTTCCTCCACACTCAGAGTAGAGCTGCTGCTGACTCTGGCATTTCAGAGTGGATTTCCACAGCCCGGCTCTGCGGCGAACTGACAGACATGTTAGGAATAGGCCAGAGGCCCAAATAGCAGGGAGTCGCCACTTTGACGTAACTTGTCCTCACACGATTCTGCGTATTATAGAGTAATAGTTTCTACAAGTTGTTCCCTTGTTACCAAAAGATGATAAGGTTGTTCATTAAAACATTCATAGAAATAGCAAGGTGCTCACGTCTGCCTGTTGTAAAGTGTCTAGTTTATGATCTGTACCAGGAGGATGCTGCTGGTCCACACTGCAGAGAGCCTGCTTTGTGCAGCCTCAGGATCCCAGGTGGAACATGATGAATGATCGCACTATTTACCCGCCCTGAATTTAACTATTAACCCACTCTTCCCACAGAAAATCCAGCATCCTCTTAACCAATATAACTATTGCAGAAATACTTCATTCATTTAATGTTATTCATAAATAGCCTGCTTCTATAAAAAGTGAATCTTTTAGATAACTATTTTTTTTCAGTATGAGGATTAAACCCAGGGACGTCACTTGAGCTATACTCAAGTCCTTTTTTACTTTTTCTTTTGAGACAGGGTCTTGATATGTTGTCCAGGCTGAGCTTAAATTGTTATCCTCCTGCCTCAGCCTCCTAGAGTGCCAGAGGTAAAGATGTGCACCACAGAGCGCAGCTGTAGTTTTGTTTTAAATCACTCAGTGCAACCTTATTGCATTGTTTCCTTTCCAACATAGTTGTGTCTTTTCTTACTTTGGTAACGTTGACGGAGCTCGACTCTTTCTTTGTGAAATGAGCTAGTGGTACCAATGACCGCGTGCTCATGGCTTCTACTGACGTGCATGTGGTTCTTTGACTCTGGCTTTCAGGCATTTCCTTTGCTGTGTTTCCTCCTGCCGCTTGCCGTATTCATGCTGTGAATCCCCCTTCCTTCCCTAGTTAGAGGGAAGCCGCTGAGGACAAAGCGGGCACGAGGGCTTCCGGTCCAGCACACCCTCGCTGCAGCCCAGCTCTGCCACACCCTAACACCACACGAACATCAGCAATTAGTTTCTCCTCTCACCAAACAGAGAGGAGACACGTACCCACGTGGTTCTTCTGGGCAGAGTCTCACACAGAGACTTCCGGGAGCTGGGGCACTAACTAGCTCCTCAGCTTTCCGAGGGTCCCTGAAAATGAATAATGTTTGCCTGCCAATTTCCTAAATAAACCCCACCTTCATCCAGTAATGTTAACAAACATTAATAAAATATATATATATATATATGTGTGTGTGTGTGTATACATATACATATATTGGTATACCTCTCTCTCATATATACCAATATATGGTATATACAATATATACCATATATTGGTATACCTTGTTTTTTGTTTTCTTTTCCTTGAGACAGAGTCTTGCTTTTTGTAGTTTAGGCTGGCCCTGAGCTCAGCTTCTGACTCACAGCAGTCCTCCTGCCTCTGCCTCCCAAATGCTGAGTTGACAGGTATGAGCCACTATTCCCAGCACTGTGGTGTGTGGTACTGACTGCTGATGGACATGAGTCTCCACACCCGGCACTCTTGTATGTAGGGGATCGAACCCGGGCCCTTGCACTTGCAAGGCAGGCACTGGAACCACTGAGCTAAACCCCCAGACCAATAAAATATTTTAAAATGAACATTTTCAGTGAGAATCCTGAAACTTTAGGGCAGCTTATTTGAGTGATCACTATCTTGTTCACTTACTTGGGCGTCCTTCGCCGGGGTGTTAGGAGGAGACCCTGCCAGCCTTCCACCCCTGAAGACAGCCCCTTTTAATACTGTGCATGTTGTTCCGGTGCAACTGTATGTGTGAAGACATTTTTTTTTTTCAATTGTTTCCCGTCAGGTAAAATGACTGAACAGATTGCAGCACCTTTCAGGCGCATCTTTGCGTGTTAGTTACGTGGACCCGACCCCAACGTGAACTTCAGGAAGACCCGGGGGGAGGGACCCTCTGCCTCAGGTCGCTCAGACTTGAACTTGCAGCAGCGTCAGAGGAGCCGCGTTGGAGCAGCTTCCGGAGCCCGGCTCCAGGGTTTCCGACTCCACAGGTCCAGGGCAGGGCTCGAGGATGTCCGAGTCTAACACACTCCAGCCCGCGCTCCTGCAGATGCAGCCAGGCGGCCGCACTCCGAGCACCCTGACTCGGTAGAATGGGTGGTGTCCATGTGCAAGGCCAGCCTCACACTGGTGCCACCGCAGGGGCTGCTGAGACAGGCCGGGAGGCCCACTCGTTCTGCTGAAGTAAAGCCCACACTCAAGGACAAGCACCTATTTGCAATTGGATTCCTAAAAGACCGTGAGCCAAGTGAGATGTGAGACGGAGTTCCTATGCTGGTGACTCCTCCTCACACCCTCCTGCCTGCCGAGGAGATGCCAACGGCTGGCTGGCGGAGTCCTCCGGTGTCTCTTGTTTCCTCCGCCCAGGCCACCGCCTGGAGCTGGATTGTAGCTTGTGGTCTAGATGATTAGCTCTTGGGTAAGGTGAGACCCATCTAAATTGTTGTTCTTAATTTTTCACCACACATTTGGCTTGAGAAGAAAACAATTTTGGAGTTATTTGCAAATAGGGAATCGTGTTCATAAAACCCTTACATGAGATAACTCCCATGTTTTCAACATCCAAATCACACATAGTTAATTGGAATAAAAAACAGATTTCTGTGTCCAGCCCCAGTGTCCCTGACTTTGCTAGTTAGGCGTCCCTGGGATCATTCTGCCAGCACCAGGGAAGCCAGAGCCACAGGCCGCACGTGCCTGGCCCAAGTGTGGCTTGAGGAAAAGGGAACAGTAAGAAGTGGAGAGGATCTTAGAGACAGGAAAACCAGCCTTCAGTGTGAATGTCTGAGTGCGGCGCTGCGCTGTAGCCCTCCACTCAGATGCCGGTTGTGCAGACCGTGCGCATGCGCAGGTGCTGAATGGCTGTGATCTCCACGGGATGAGAAGGGGCAGCTGCAGGGCTGTTCGGACAGAGGGCAAATGAGAGCATCCCGGGATGCAGAGCGGAGGGCACGGGAGCCCAGGACGCAGAGGTTTACTGAGAACCAGGGGAGGCCTGAGCTTACCACACCAATGAGCTCACAGAAGTGGGATGTTTTTATTCAGATAGTAAAGAAATGGACGACACAGAAAGGGGAAACGTAGGTGACATGCTCCTGTCAGTAACCTCAGGTTGCAAGAGGACTATGGTTTCTTTGTTTGTTTGAAACAAGGTCTTGCTTTATAGTTCAGGCTGGCCCTGAGCTCAGCCTCAAACTCACCTCACAGCAATCCTCCTGCCTCTGCCTCCTAAGTGCTGGGGTTACAGGCGTGAGCTGCCACATCCAGCATTGTGGTATGTGGTTCTGATTGCTGGTGGACGTGAGTCACCATGCCTGGCTTTGTTGTATGTGTTTATCAGGGATTGAACTAGGGCCCTTGGGTTTGCAAGGCAGACGCCTGAAACCATTAAGCTAAATCCCTGGCCCAGACTTATATTCTTTTTAAAAATTAGGCTAAGGATTTAGCTCAGTGGTTCGGTGCCTGTCTTGCAATCACAAGGACCCGGGTTGGATCCCCGGTAACCACATACAAAACTGGGTGTGAAGACTCACATCCACCAGCAATTAGTCCCACATACCACAGTGCCAGGAGTGATGGCTCATGCCTGTAATCCCAGCACTCGGGAGGCAGAAGCAGGAGGATTGCTGTGAGTTTAAGGCTGAGCTCAGGGCCATCCTGAACTACAAAGTGAGACCCTGTCTCAAAAAAAAAAGAGTATAAGTCAGTTGTCTCATTTTTGTGATTCCCCAGCCCCAATACACCATTTTTTATCTATAGGACTAGTCCTCTTCTGTGCAAAAAGATTCTTTCTCCCACCCCTGCTTCTAGCCTTTCGAAGCATTTAACCTCTAACAACTTTTCTGAGGATCTTTTCCAGCCAGGAGATGGTGTCACGCCCACAGACCTCCTCCCTGAGCAGGGAGCAGGGTGCAGCCCTCTGGCCACATTCTCTGGGACCCTTTTCCTGACCACAGGCGGGCACTGGCTCTCAGGACCCCTGCAGTACCAAACACAAAATGTAGCTGCTACAAGAGAATCAGGAAAAGAACATGTGATTTATTGTCTAGCCAAGAAAGGGCAATAACAGAAAGGCTCATTGTATGTGACACTATCAGAAGGAAAAAAAACCAAGAGTAATTAGAAGAACAGAGCAAAAAAAAAAAAACCCTCTTCATGGCCTGGCTATTTCATCTAGAGATGTAGTCTTTTTTAGCTATTGTCTGCAGCTCTGCCAACAGTTATCCTGACAGAGATGCCGGACTTCAACTGATCACATTGAATGTTCATCAGCACCCGCCACACGGCTCACCCAAGCAAGTGATCTGGGTTTGGTGCTTCTCTTTTCCTCCCAACACAGACACGCAGAATTTGGTCTCCCTGATCTGAGCCTGTGCACTTCTGACCAGCTCTTATAATGTAGCCTTTTCAATAGGCCAGCAAAGACTACATCTTCTGTCACACACTGCACACAGATGCTATTAGTATTTCTTTAATCTGGGTGCATCTCCCCTTAATTATGGTAATAGTCTGAAGCTTGAAGTATTTAGGAAAGTCATCCATCTGCCTACATGTGTGCTGTGTGTGCTATGTGTGCATGTGTGGGTGCCGCATGTGTATGTGTGCTTATATATGTGGGTGCTGCATTGTATGTATGTGTCTGCTATATGTGCATGTGAGGGCTCTGTGTACATGCATCAGCACATGTATATATATTGTGCATGTGTGTACATGTGTGAGTGCAATGTGTTATGTGTGTGCATGTGTGTACATGTGTGGGTACTGTATTTGGTATGCGCATTGTGTACATGTGTTTTGTGTACATATATGTGTTGTGTGTGCATGTATGCATCTACCTGTGTGGGTGCTATATATGTGTACAGACATATGCCGTGTGCAGGTGAATGTGTGCGTGTGTGTATGTGTGCTTCTCAGACACAAACAGGTACCTTCTCACTGCTGGAAATATCCTGTCAGTCTGCACCTTTAAGGAAATACCCCAGGGCAGTAGGCACAGGAGCAGGTTCTACTTACAGGTTTTTCAAACATATAAAATGATAAATGGATATAAAAACAAAGTTAACAGAATAGACAAAAAACAACTTTTAAATTGTTGTAGCTAACATTTACTGTGTGAGAAGTAGCATTTTATATATGAGAACTTGCTTAAACGCTGTAATAGTTTTATTTCTTATAGAATTTACTGGTCTCAGAACAGCCAGAAAATAAAAATATATTCTCCTCTTAAGAGGCATTAGATTCCTAGCAAGCCCCACTAGCACATGCTCTGCACTATTAGGCATTATTATTAATTCCATTTTTTACACAAGGCAGAACTTCCTCAAGAATACACTGTTAATAAGAGACAAAGGTTTTAACTTGACTCTTACTCTAAAGTCCATACTTATTCCCCCACAAAACAATGACTTCTAAGTGACCAAAGGACCCATCTGGAAGGCGACAGTGCCGCCTGCCGCACTGCAGCTCCCACCAATACTTCCTGAGTGAGGCCTTGGAAGGTGACTGAGCTCTGGGAGGAGCCTGTGCAATGCGATCGACCCACTTCCGAGTCTGGGAAGAGCGCCCTCCTGCCCACTGCAGCAGCCCG
Organism: Petromus typicus; assembly: GCA_004026965.1. Taxonomy (NCBI): domain Eukaryota; kingdom Metazoa; phylum Chordata; class Mammalia; order Rodentia; family Petromuridae; genus Petromus; species Petromus typicus. Next base: position 28,196 of record PVIR01014856.1, read on the forward strand.
GTGAAGACATCGCTCCTCTCGCTCCTGAGGATACAGCGAGCGACAAGGTACCAAGGTGGGAGCAGAAGGCAGCCTTCAGCAGACAACGAACTTGCTGGTACTACGATCTTGTACCTTGCAGCTCCAGAAGTAAACTAAGTGAATTTCTATTTTTGTAAATCACCTCTGCTGACATTTTTCTTTTCTTTTTTTTTTTTTTTGAGACAGGGTCTTGCTTTGTGGTTCAGGTTGGCCCTGAGCTCAGCCTCAAACTCACCTCACAGCAATCCTCCTGCCTCTGCCGCCCAAGTGCTGGGATGACAGGTGTGAGCCACCACGCCCGGCACTGTGGTATGTGGTACTGGTTGCTGCTGGGCGTGAGTCTCCATGCCCAGTATCGTTTGTGGTTACCGGGGGAATTGAACCCAGGCCCTTGCACTTACAAGGCAGGTGCCGGAACCACCGAGCTAAATCCCTGGCCCCTGCTGACATTTTCTTATAGCAGAACAAATGGACTATAATACTCCCAGTAGATGTCCATTAAGTATTTACCTGGTGGGCAACAGTGGAGTTGGGCTAAGACCTTCCCATATTGAATTGAGACGGATGCTAATTCTCCTGGGTTTTGACTGGGCAGCTTCTGGGAAGACAGCATGTCTTCTATAGTCAAAGATTTTTTTTCCCCAGGAAGCAAAACATGAAATTATTAACGTTGCTTGTTGGAAGGAGACAGAAAGAAAGAAGGCGTGTCCTTCACGGCTTGAGTTGTGCCTCAGCTTTGACCTAAACTGTGATATTACCAGGAACTGTGTCTCAGGCTTTGCCTGGACTCTGGCTGGAACACGCACTACTGTCACACACTCTACTCCTCTCCGTGTGCCCATTTCCTGCTCTAGCTGACTCAATGCGAGAACACTCGGCAGAGCCTCACAGAGAGCTCCAGTCACATGACACTACTTACCGGTTTCTGAAGTCAGTACCACAAATGATGGCAAGTTGCTCCTGGATAGCTGGAAAGAGCCATTGCCATGCCTGGGCAGAGGGACTCTGCTCTTCCCAGGGAATCATGGTTAGAATGGTGCTGTTTTATTTTCGTGTAGAGTCTTTTAGACTCAGAATAGCCTCAAAATAAAAATACATTCCACTCTTAAGATGCATCAGCTTCTTTCTGGGCTTTGCTCACAAAGCTCTGCTTTCACGTAGGGGCCACGTGAAGGTAGAAACTCAGCCTCATTGTTCTCACCAGGCCTGGACAGGACTGTGAGAAACACAGGCCGCTTGGCTGTAGAGTTATGTGGCCAAAGCCACTGTCATTGAACGACTTTAGGAGCAACTACAAGTCTTATCCTCACCTTGCCGGAGGTAACTCCAACGGGGAAAAGCCATGTCAGGTCCTGACATTTGCCCTGCTATTGGCCGTCTTGCTTAAGAAGGGCTGCCAGAGCAGTTAAACCTCAAACAAAAGAGAGGCCACAGACACACGTGCCCCTACCTCGGGGAAAAAGGACCCCAGGGGGAAAATAAAATTTAGGAGGTTTATTGAACCCATTGTAGAGCTGATCCAGAATTTAAACTGATTCCATAATTTATTGCATTTTAATTAGCAATCACAAGAGACCCAGTATTGTTTACTCTCTTGTTAGGAGGACTAGCTGGAAACAAATACCGGAGAGTCTTAATCAGGATGAGTTATATTTGCTGCTTTCCATTTTATAGTCTTGTTATCATCATCACAAGAAGAGATACATTTAGTGCTCATCTGTTCTTGGCATGACATTTGTTGACCACGAGGGTGACATAAAATCAGAACATGCCCCCGAAGCCAAGAAAGGGCTCCTCCGCCCCCAGCCCATTCCACACTCGTTCCTGCAGCGTTTTCAATAGTATAATTTAATGGGAAGATATTTGTGGCTTGGGTTTGATAAGATGAGTTCCCGTGTGCCATGGTCACCCAAAACGCATCGGAATGCTGCTGCTGGTTATTTATGTAGTCCGAATAATGCCACAAACAAACAGGCACTGTGTTTTATGTGCCACTCTGACTGGAGAACGGCAGCTGCAGGGGTAGCTGAGAAGCCCTGGCCCTGCAGTGCAGGAGCCCCCTTCTGCAGGGGGCCCCCATCCATCCCGTTGTGCTCTCATTCCCTATTTTTACTCGGGGAGTTGATAGGATGTGGATTCTCTTTATTGGCATTTCCTCAGACCCAGCCATCTGGGGGTTTCCAAACAGATCTCATTATAAAACAGGAAGAACCCTGGGCTTCAACCCGGGGGGTGGGGTTCTTTGGGACAGTGTGTTTCTCTGGGAGAATTCTGGGTTTATGGTCCTTTTGGGGATGATTATAAAGTACTATTAAAATACTGCTGCACGTTACCACAGTGACTCCCACTGGCCGCCCAGTTTTGCTTTTCAGCACGGGGCACCCAGGAGGTAACGGAACTTCTTATTGCAAGCCAAAAGGATACTGCACTCAATCAGGACTGATTCCAAGGCCAAACTTCGAAAGGGGAAATGTTCAATATAATCGGAATGCATATGCCTTTTGGAGGCTTTTCATTCAGAATGGACTTCCTTTCCCACAAGAAGGCTAAGCAGGGGCCATCATTTATTTACTCCTTCTCTTATTTTCTTTTTTTTTTCCTTTTAAATCCAGTTTTTCCACTCAGCCACAGAAGTACCAGTCCTACGCTCAGCTTTTAATTAAACATTGCTTCCTCTTTAAAAGCTCCTATTGTCCTTTCCATTTAAATAAGGTTCTTCTTAGATCTTTAACAAGACCACAGAGGAGTAATAAATCTAAGTAATCGCCCTTATTAAGAGGCGATTATTCTCACAAGACTGTCACAGTCACCAAAGTAACTACAGCCATTTCTAGGGAGCACTAAGAGTGTCCTCCTCCTACCCCAAAACACAAGGCCTCGTTAGGCACTTTCTTGGCTACTCAAATTAAATTAGATGGCCTTCTGTTTATCGTTCACATCTTTCACTAATAGGAAGAGATTTGCCCTTTGATGATATTAATCAGGAGACCTGAAGACCAGTCCACTGAGTTCACGGGATGGAGATGACCTCTCCCACCCTTCCTACCATCCAAACACTCTCTTAGGCTTTGGTGGTTCAAAGATAAAAGATATTGTCCTTTGGATATATGTTCTTCATTTATCTGTTGTTTATTTACTAAACATCTGCCGTGTGCACAGCACTATAATAGGTACTGAGTATTGAAAGCAGAGAAAAGTCTGTCCTCCTGGTACTTAAAATGTAGCAGGAATCTAGACATTAAGCCAGCAAGTACGTATCTGTTTACAACCATGACAACAAGTTTTGAAAGAGACAGTGGTGCCATGTGAGCACATTCAAGACAGGTAAAATTATCCACTTAATTTTATTACAGTGATCGGTCCACTGCTTTTCTGTCCTTTAAAACTTCTGAGGAAACCCTCTCTTGTTTCTGAAGTTCTTATGCAGGTAGCTGCTCCTGGTATTGCCAGTTCTGATTCAAAACCCATGTTCTAAACTGGCCTTCCTTAGCGAAAGAAGGCTAATGTCACATTTCTGGAATAGAATTGGCAAAGAAAAGAGAAGACAACAGACGCGAGAGCCCACGCAGCTTCCTCTCGGGGCCTTACTCAGCGTGCACACACACATACAAGTGGGAGCCTGGCCAGAAACGGGCTCTGGGAGGCGGAGGCAGGGGTTTAATCCGCAAAAAGAGGACATATTGGCCGTCAGCCTTACTGACTCCTCTTTGTGTTGAGATCTTGGTCATGCAGTTGATATCAGCTTAGCTTGTCTAACACACTTCATACTGAGTCCTTTGAAAGTTCTTGCAGAGAATGGCAAGAAAGAACTGATAGGTTTCTTATCTCCAGAACTGTGTCACTTACACAATTCATTCTTGGGGCACAAACAAGAAGTGTAAGAGAACTGTGAAGAAATCAGGATTGAAAAGTTGCTGTGTGGAAGAGAAAATACCCAATCCCATGGCAACAGAATAACTTAGTGCTCTTTTCACTCACCCACCGAGTCATAACGTTTTCTTAAGGAGCGAGAACAATGGCACGTGTGACGGGAAGCTTGAACTTCTGGACTTTTTCTGTAGTTTTGTGAGTTATCCATGGGTTGGTCTAGATTCCAGTCTAAACAGCTCCCCAGGAGCAGATCTGTTTTTCTGGTTAGGGTCCCGTCAGCCAAAGAGTGACAGTGAAAGGTTAAGGGGTGCCAGGGGACCTAGTGGCGGTGCGAAGCCGCTCTCAGAGGCCTTGCGCTCAGGGGCCTGCATTTCCAGAACTTTCTTTTCTTGGTGCAGATTCTGAGTTGTGATTCAAGCCCTGCCAAGGGAGACTGGCACCAGAAAAGCAGAGTTCTTCACCTGGAAGTCTCAGGGAACTCAAACTAATGCATGTTGAGTCCTGGCAATTGGAACTGGAAGTACCTGGGCCTAAAAGACCAGGATACAATTGTCCCTAATACCCCGCAACCATTCTCAGGTTACTCAGTTGACTCCCTTTAATTCAGCTTCACTGTTTTCTTCTGTTTTCGGGAATCAAACTCCAGATCCTGCACTTCCCAGCCAGGCACAGCGCCACTGAGCCTGGCTCCCTTTATTTAAAGGAATCATCTCTAATGGTACTTTGGCATCCACAGTAAAGTAATGGACACAGCAGCCTCATGAAGAGCCTCTTAAAGTATTAAAAATAAGGTTACCGGGGCCAGGGATTTAGCTCAGCGGTCTCAGGGCCTATCTTGCAAGCGCAAGGATCCGGGATCATCCCCAGTAACCACATACAACAATGCCAGACTGGTGACTCATGCTCACCAGCAATCAGTACCACATACCACAGTGCCGGGCGTGGTGGCTCACGCCTGTTATCCCAGCACTCGGGAGGCAGAGGCAGGAGGATTGCTGTGATGTGAGTCTAGGCTGAGCTCAGGGCCAGCTTGAACCACAAAGCAAGACCCTGTCTCAAAAAAACCTTAAAAAATAAAAAAAAGACCTAATATTCTACTCAAACACAGACACTTCCCTATGGCTGAGTCTAAGCCACAGCCTCTCAGGAATGACCAGATCAAAGCTTAAATTCTAATGTCAGCCAATGCCTGACATGTACTAGAATCTCCAGAGACGCTGGCTGAAGGACAACGTCTTCATCTTGAGAAACAAAAACCAAAGTCAAAGGTTAGGAGCGGAAGGGGTGAGTGGGGTACCGAGTCCTGATGAGCTCCAACTCCTGCTTTGGCAGATGGCTGCTTGGTGTCTTTCTGCCTGAAAGTACAAACTATGGAGTCCTTCTATGTCTGTTCCCACAGGCACACACAGCCTCCCATATTCAATGGCTCACCCAACAGAGACGTTTGTTTTATTGATAAATCTGCACTCTGAGGTCATTGTCACTCAAAGTGCAGAGTTTACGTGAGTGCTCACATCCTATGGGGTTAGATGATCTATGATGGCATTAGAGAATCATACAGAGTAGTTTACTCCCCTAAATATCACAGGTACATTTTCTAGGGGACATAAATAAGCAGTTGTATCCTCGGCTTGCTCCAAAGAGGCATTTCCCCAATACACAGCCCAAAGATCCCCAAGAATTCTTCAGCTGTCCGTGTAGGAAAGGAAAGCCCGTCAGGAGCCTGCCAGACATGAACAGAGCCTGCAGTTCCACTCCCAGCATTCTCTGGAGTTTAACTTGAGAAAATAATAAGAATCCTATAGGATCAGCGATCTCACTCATTTGGACTACCATAAATCTCTTCTATATTACTGCTCGGCCTCTGAGAATATTATATTGGGTCTCATTTTATTAAAGAATGCCGTTCATACCCAGAAGTTGCTATTTAATTTTTAGCTGCAAGATACAATTTTGAAAAACCATTATCTGGAAAGTGCAATAATCAAACAATGTAATCATGAGTGTTAAACCTTGTTGGAATATTATTTTAAATGCTTGCCAGCTGGAAGCAAGAGTTGACAAGGAAGTACCTTTTCTAATTTGTCAAAGCATCTACCCTTTCCAATAACATATATTTGTTAATATATGTTTTCTTCTCTGCATGATTATTTTGAAACAAAGAATGCAAAATTTTAAACAAAAACCAGAGATTTGCATTTTCTATTTGTCCCGGCCTAAGATTTGGGATTAAATCACTTTAAGAAACACAGTTGATTCTTCCCTTGGAGGATCCAGACATTCAAATACATCACCACTGGCCCCAGAGCTTTCTGGCTGTTCTATGAGATCAGACTCGTAAATTTCACAACATACGGAAAATATCAGAAAACCGCAGCATGCATATTCACAGAACCCGGAAAACAGGACTGACATTGTTATGAAAGATCCCTGATGATTCACCCGTCTTCCCATCCCCCACCCGTGAAATGGACTGGGTATTAGCAAGCGGCTGGGGAGCTCCAGGGGGACCCAGCTATCCCATGGGTTGTCTAGTGAGAGGAGGGGTCACAGAGTGCCTTCCCGGGGAAGCGTCCTGTCTTCGGCCTGAATTTTGGTCCACGCAGCTCCTGCTCTCTGGAATACTCTTCTCTCTCAGTGAACTCTCCATTCCAGCCCCACAGGCTCCCACAGACCCCCTCACCCCTTGCTTCCTTGGACCGTAACTTACATGTCTGTCTTCACTCTCACGAAGCAAATTTCTTTTTTTTCTTTTCTTTTTTTTTTTTTTAGATTTTTTGAGACAGGGTCTCACTCTGTGGTTCAGGCTGGCCCTGAGCTCAGCCTCAAACTCACATCACAGCAATCCTCCTGCCTCTGCCTCCCAAGTGCTGGGATGACAGGCGTGAGCCACCACGCCCGGCACTGTGGTATGTGGTACTGGTTGCTGCTGGGGTGAGTCTCTACACCCAGTATGGTATGTGGTGACCGGGGATTGAACCCGGGTCCTTGCGCTTGCAAGACAGGCGCCGGAACCACTGAGCTAACTCCCCGGCCCCACGAAGCAAATTTCTGGAGGCCTGAACGTAGGCTTATTTTCTTTGTATGACCGGAAGTCTGAACAGTTACGAGCCACAGAGCAGAGATGGGAACATAAGCCATGAAGGTGGCCACTTGCCGGGAAGCCCAGGGTGAGCAGGAGGGACCGATCTTATCTCCTGGCCTCTCTAAGAGACACTATGGCCTCCACGGCCTTGGGCGGGACACTTCATCCTTCTATGGTTAGTGAGCAAAATGAGCTGCCTCGCTTGTCATTCCAAGCGGCCCAGCTCCAATGAACTTCCTGCTGCAGCCCAGGTTTCCTTGTAAACGGGTAAAGGTTACTGGGTTTCCTTAGAAGAATGATTTCTGGGCCTGTAAGAGACTCTGATAGAGAAAGGAGATTTTCTATCCCTGCAGTGGCCTTTCCTTAGCAGTTTCATTCCTGAACAGCGGTGCTTAATCTGTGCTCCTCACAAGGCCGGCCAGAAAGCCCGCCTCACAGTTCTCTGCTCCCCAACGCCATCTCCAAGGAGCCTCTCCATGGACTCTGGAAAGCATGAAGCCTGGGACTTACCACAGAGAGCACTCGGTTCTCACCTCACTGAGAGGTCATGGGCCACAGTGGGCACCAGGAACCGGGGCAGTGATGCGTTGTGAGCTTTGAGGTGATGGTAGAAACCATCAAACTCGAAGTATTTCTAGGCAAAAAGGGAGAGGATAGGTTTGGTAAAAGGGATGGGGCAGAGATGAACTGTTCATCCTTCGACCCGCTCTGCCCTTGGCGCAGTGGGCTGAGAACCAGAAAGCAACATGCCCGGCTGTGGCCCGGAGATGGCGGAAGTGAAGGACGCATGAGCCAGACTAGAGCCATGTTGCTGACGACTCTCCCCAAATCCAGAGCCCTAAGGGGAGGAGACTGTGATGCTGCCTTGGGGCCCTTGGGTTTCTGAGCCTTGGCCTCTTGTCCTGTGAGATGAAGGGAGTCTGGCCGCATCACAGACCACCGTCCAGGGTCCAGTGGAACAAGGCTGTGGCTGGTCTAAGAGCTATAAATCCACATTGAGTGTCTGACTTATCATACAGTGGACTCTTGACTTACAGACTCAACTCATTCACAAGGCTGGCTGTAATCCAAATAGGTCAACTGGAGGCCTTGGCTCCTCCACAGAGCCTTCACAGTCTCTCTCCTGTACGCAGGGAGATCGCAGTGTCCTTAGTGAGACACTGGCCCAGGATTTCATTTTTTTTTTAAGTTTTTTTGAGACAGGGTCTCGCTTTACAGTTCAGGCCGATCCTGAGCTCAGCCTCGAACTCAGCAATCCTCCTCCTCTGCTTCCAGAGTGCTGGGATTACAGGCGTGAGCCACCATGCCCAGCATTGTGGTATGTGGTACTGATTGCTGGTGGGCATGAGTCACCATACCCCACATTGTGGTATGTGGTTACCAGGGATCGTATCCGAGCCCTTTGGCTTACAAGGCAGGCGCCAGAACCACTGAGCTAAATCCCCGGCCCTGCCCCAGGATTTGTAGTGTTCCTCCAGAAGTCTTTAAGGGTTAATTCTGTATCTGAGAACATTTGGAAGCACTAGCAGCTGGCATATGGGTCATAACTCAAGACTGGTTATAAGTTAAATTTTTCTGTGCATGATTATTCTGAATTAAAACTAAAATGTTGATCATAACCCAAGTTGTTGGTATACCAAGCTGGTCATACCTTGAGGGTCCACAGTAATTTTATCTATGATAATATAAGAACTCATGAGTGGGTAGAAGTGAACCAGATTTGGTCTTGGAGGCCAGTAGATACAGTAGTGACTGACGGAGGATCTGACTGGCGTGGATGCACCTGTTCAGTTCTGCAGCTGTAAGTAAGATGCTACTACCCTTTCTATATCATAGTTTCCTTTCCTATAAATTGGGGTGATATGGGTATTATATAGGATACTATTGGTATTAAGTGGTTGGTCACTTGAATTACACTTTTTTTTTTTTAGGTTTTTTTGAGACAGATTCTCGCTTTGTAGTTCAGGCTGGCCCTGAGCTCAGCCTCCAACTCACATCACAGCAATCCTCCTGCCTCTGCCTCCCGAGTGCTGGGATTACAGGCATGAGCCACCACGCCTGGCACTGTGGTATGTGGTACTGATTGCTGGTGGGCCTGAGTCATCACACCCGGTATTGTATATGGATCGAACCCGGGCCCTTGTACTTGCAAGACAGGCGCCGGAACCACTGGGCTTTACAGCTTTACACTGGCCCTTGAATTACATTTTTAAACGATCACTATCAAAGTGAGCACTCAGAAATTGCAGGCCATCCTTATCAGCGTTGGTAAAGTCATCCTGAGCAGCCGACATCACCGTCCTTCCCAGTCTTGTTCAAGGAACACTGGATTTTCCACCCTGCCGGGCCAACCAAGAAGCTGGAATGAGAAAGACAAGATAGAAATCTTTGAAAACAACAAAAATCTTGTCCTTGGAAGTGGGAGGAGGAGGGGTAGCTAGAGTTATGGGTGACTTGTCCGATTTACTAGCAGTCCTGCAGATCTGAAGACTGGGGCTGTCCCTCAGTGATTCCGGTGGACTTCCTTGACTTAATTTGCTCGTTTAAGGAGCACATTTTAGCTCTCTTCTGTTCCTCCAGGGCTGTTGCCAGAGAGGGATCTGAGACTTTAAGACTGGAAGGAACCTGTGAGATAACTCGGGCCAGTGAGACGGTGAGGAATCTCAGAGGGGGGACGGTTGGCTGAGGAAGAGAAAAATCCGCTCTCTTCCGCCCAGGGCCAAGTACCGAGCGGAAGATGGGCCTCTGTGCTGTCCCTGGGAGGCTGCTGACCGCGCCTGCACTTCCACAATATCCTGAGGACGGCCCACCTTGTGCCCCCGAACCCCAGTGCAGCGAGGGAGGCCCGCTGCGAACAGGCCGCTTCGCTCGCTGCGACTAGAGTCCTGCTGTGGCTGTCCACGGACACGGGGGCAGCTGGCACCTGCGGAAAGGGCTCCTGACAGCCTGTCACACGTGAGCTAAATGTGCAGAGAGGGAGAAAAGTAAACGTGGGCGAAAGGGAGGGAAGAGGAGAGCGGGCTGCTACAGGGGAGGCCGACGTGCCGCCTGACTGAGGTGCACGAGGCTGAGGGACGAGGGTTTGGGGGCGCAGGAGAGAAGGCACCGCGCAAAGGGACAGCCACTCGGGGAAGGGCCACTCTCCGCGGGGTTCACGCAGAGTGACCGTGCGAGCCAGGGCACAGTCTGCAGAGGACACGGAGGACCAAATGGGGTGCGCAGGGCCGGGGACGTGGTCAGTCACCTCTCTGAGAGCTTTCTCCCTGGTCTCCGGTGGACGACAGGACTTCCCAGACATCTAGGGCACCGGCCCTGGGACAGTCCACGCAGGGCCACTCAGCAGACACACAGGCAGGTACCCCAGCCCTGTGCTAACCTCTCCTCCCCGTCCCCAACACATCCCCTGTGCTTCGAAGGACACTTACTAACCATGGGGAATGAGACTCGGGCTCCAGGGAGAGGACGCGTCCCCAGCCCCGGGTCAAAACGTTCGCTTTAAATTGGGCGAGCGGCTGGTGGGGCCCTGGCGCCCGCGCAGCTCTCTTCTGCGGACCCCAGGGGCGAAACTCCGGACAGTGCCTAACACGAGGAATGCAGCCCCCGGCACCGCTGGCCACAACGGTGGGCCAAGGGCCAGGGAACAGACTCCAGGCCCCGATGGCACGGTGCGACTGCGTCAAACTGGGCCTGAAGCACGTATCCGTCCTCACAGAACAGATCTGTGGACCCTGCGGTGAGGTGAGCCGGCGCGGTCCGTCGTGCACCGCGTTTTCTTCTTGAAAGGAGGAGGCGCCGAGGGGTCGTAGTCCCCACCTAATGCCCCGCAGCCAGAACCCATCGGCTCTAAACGTGTGAGAAAAAATCCCTGGGGAGTTTTCCTGCCATCATTTAGAAAACCTTAAAACACGGCGGAATCGGAATCATTTCGCAAAGGTCTGGATGGGGCCGCGGGCCGAGCGCGGGGGTGCGCTGCCACCTGCTGGCCGCGGCGCGGGACGCGACCCAGGACGCGGGGGGGGGGGGGGGGCGCGCTCCTGCCGCGCCTCGGAACCGCCCGGGGCTGCGATTGGCAGCTGCTGTTTACAGTCAGGAAAACAGAGATGTTTACTTTGGGAAATGCAGCGTTTCAGATCTTGGGACATGTTTGATGCTTCTGTTTTCATAAAAACCCTGCTCCCTGAAAAGGAACAGCTAAAACCACGAACACCACAGCCAAAGCTCCGCCCCATCTCTCGGAGCACACACACACACATACACACGCACACATACACACGTAGGCACACATACACACAC
>PVIR01014857.1:0-39428 GCA_004026965.1 Petromus typicus
ACATCATGATTGCACTCCATAATGGGGATTTGTACCAGTATAAGACACAACTTAATTCTCATTTTTTCCCATAGCCCCACCCACCCTACCACCCCCCCATATATATAAAATTTGTTTCCTTACTTTTTTGTTACAATCTCAACATTGTCCCCTTTCACCTTATTTTACATTGAGCATTTTCTATTTCACATTTAAAAGCATTAGCACTCACGGTACTATGTGAACACACCTCGTACATCTAACATGCATTTCAGAGTTCCTGACTTTTTTTTTTGAGACAGAGTCTCACTTTGTACTTCAGACTGGGCCCAAACTCAATATGTAGCCCAGGCCAGCCATGAACTCACAGCAGTCCTCCTGCCTCTGCCTCCCGTGCACTGGGATTACAGGTGTGAGCTGCCACGCCCTGCACTGTGGTGTGTGGTTACCAAGGATCATATTCAGGCTCTTGCGCTCTCCTGGCAGGTTCTGGAACTACTGAGCTAAATCCTCGGCCCTCTGACTCCTTCCAGCAGGTCCAACCCCGCAGCCCTTTCCGCCCTTGCTCCAGCCAGCATGGCTTTTCAGGACCGAGTGGAGCCCGTGTAAAGGTTTTGCTTTCTATTGTTATTCATGGACAAAGGAAGCCCCCCACCTTATGGCGCCGGGCAGTTGGGAAGAGGCTGTGAAGAACCAGGAGCGCAGTGTCTGTGACGCGCTGTCAACTCTGCCCCATTGGACCAGAGGCAGCATCTGCTGACACCACATGCCAGTGCCCATAAATCACCAACAGCCGCCCACCATGCCGCGGCCCATCTGCTCAGCAAGAGTGCCACACGATGTCACAGGAGTGTACTGAGAAAGAGTATGTGACGAGTCCCGTCCCTTCTGTGTGCATCTATCACCTACAGCAATCTAGGCCCGATATTTAGCTGCATTGCAAAACCCAGCGTCAGCAGCATGCAGCTTAGATATATTCTCTGTGTGCTGACGGATGGCACTCTGATTTTTCTAAAGGAGGAAAAAAATCAAGAAAACAATGAAGATCTCTCGCACATCTGCAGGACACTTATTAAGAACCTGTAAGAAATTCGCATACTCTTCTTGGCTTGGTAGGTGTTGAATCCCGAACAGCTGAGTCCTGTCCTTTGTCTGCCTTTGTAGGATGTCAATGGGAGACTGGGCTGAAGGATCTTCTAGTGGAAACTTCTCACACATGGGGAGCCAAGGTCAGAGAGAGATCCGGGCTTGCTCTGGGTCAGAGTCAGGCTGGTGGGGGAGAGGAGACAAGCCAGCCATGCTCTGAAGCTTTCTGATTTACTCCTTCCAGTAACCTGGGAGAATTTCCCTCACTTTTCAGATGGGAAAGCAAATCACAGAGAGGGGCTAAGTGAACGGGGAAAGGTCGCATGGCTCATGAGACAGGAATGGAGGTGAATGGAAGTACACCTGTCCCTGATGCCACCATACTATGCTACCGCCAACACGGAACTCCTCACTTTGATCAAATACTTCTTCCAAAAAGACCCAGTCAGGCCGGGCGTAATGGCTCCTGCCTGTCATCCCAGCACTTGGGAGGCTGAGGCAGGAGGATCAGTATGAGTTGGCGGTCAGCCTGGCCTACATATTGAATTCAAAACTGGCCTGAATTGTGCAGTGAGATTTAAAATAAACAAACAAATCCCCCGTTGTCCAGTTGACATAAACTTGCTTTCCGTATCAGTGAACTTTTTTTGCATAAAAAACACCCCAAGTCTAAAACATTTAATATTAAAAAATATTTTATAAAAAGCAAGGCTATCAGAAGGGAGAAACTTCCCTTATCTTTCCGTTACTTATAACCAGCTATTTGCCAGATGTTTGTAACTTGACTTCCAGTTGTTTCCTGCCCATTCTCTTCTGAACATGCCCTCTGTGAACAACTGGCCATACCTTCCACATGCACTTGTTCACCCCTGAGACTGGAGAAGTGTCACCAGCCACAGCCCTTGGCCACCTCAGTCCCCCACATCTCCTAGTAACAGGTGGAGTTCACACTTAGTGCGTGCTGCCTTGCACACACCCTCCCTGGTTGTAGCAGCAGAGGACCTTGTCAATCAAGGCTCTTGTCCAGGGGCCAGGCCCTTTCCCAATAACCACTCCCTCTCCCCACAGCCTGAGTCTACGGAACCTGCTCCCCAGCCCCGTGGTGTGACCCGTAGTGTCACCCCTTGGGCTGGGATGAGGTAGGATTAGTCAACTGCAGTCAGCCTCTGCCACCAGGGTCAGCCTCTGTGTGCCACTGTTCTCACAGTCCTAGGGCAGGAACCTGCTCTCATTGGTTGGGTAATCGGGAGGAACTACAATGGAGCATTGAGGGCAGCTCTCTGGCAAGGCTGGTGTACACAGCTCCTGTGTGACAGCTCAGAGCTCAGTGCTGCCTGTCCAGGAGAATGGAGGAAGTTTGAGTTTGAGAACCAAAGTGTGTAGCTTTACTCTAACGCAGGTGGACTGACCTGGGATCTGTCCGCAAAGACGCTGGAAAAAGAAGCTGTGGGAAACTGGCTTTTACGTTCTAGTTACAGAAGGTTCTTGAAGTTAGGGTGGAATTACATGTTAGTCTCATTCTATTGGTTACAAGCTTACAAGAGTCTCATTGGCTACTACACTGTACAGACCATGAGCTGCATTGGTTAGAATGGCGCACAGGCTTCCACGTATCACAAAAGCGTGTGTGTATAACAGTCTTTTTAAGTAACCCAGGTACTTCTAAACTCAAGTGACCCAAAATTTCTGAGGTTCCAACCTCAGTGGTAACAAAAGTTGCAGAGCACAGGCAGCTCTGTTGCGAACGTAACAAAATTTATAAAGTTAAACAACGGAGGGCAGGGTCTACCTCAAAGCCTTCTAAGAAGTGAGCTGGAGCTTTACTTGAGTGGAAGGTTTCACAGATTCAGTTTTCTCCTTTCACATTACTTAGACTGAAAAAAGAAAGAAATCTGTTGATATTTGCCACATGGACCTGCAGGCGGTGGTACTAACAGAAATGATCTCACTGAAAGGTATAATCTTTTTTAAAAAACTGAATTTACAAATACAGAGACCAGAATTGTGACTGCCAGGGCTTGAGGGGCAGAGGCAACGGGGAGGAGTGGAACAAATGGGGTGAAGTTATAGCCATCATGATGAATAAGTTCTGGAGCTCGAGTGTAGGACAACGCGAATCCAATGCACAGTACTTTATACCTGAAATTTTCTAAGAGGGAAGGACTTTAGTTTTCTCACTTAGAAAAAGAAGAAAGAAGTAACCGTGTGAGAAGATAGATGTGTGAGTTAATTTGTGGGGCACAATCATCACAAAATAGATATTGTGGATAGCAAGTCATTAAGTTATACCCCTTAAATACAGTTTTTACCTGTCAGATATACCTCAATTAGCTGGAAATACATATTGCCACATGCTTCTCCACTCAGATGGTCACTGCTACCTTTCTGGCCTTTGTAAATTTTCATTGTGTCTTTGTAATGGCTTTATAATCGATCTTGTTTCCTCACCATCCATGGTACCCCACTGTCCCAGGTTAGTTTCTAAGACACATATCTGAGCATGTATCTTAGTCCATTTCGTTACTATAACAGAATGTTGGGGACTGGGAGATTTACAAGAAATGGAGGTTTATTTCTTATGCAACAGGAGGCGGGGAAATCCAAAGTGAGGGTTGACATTTGGCGAGGCAAGGAGGAGGGAAAGAGGAGGGAAGGGGAAGATGGAGGGGAGGGCGAGGAAGGGGGAGGGGAGAGGAGCGGGAGGGGAGGGAGGGGCGGAGGGAGGGATAAAACACAGCCTTGAATGTTCTCTAATCCACACTGATCTGTTCATGAATGAGACAGGAGGCCTTACATGTTTCCCATGTGATCCCATCTCTAGTCACATTGCCGTGGGATTTAGTTTCACCCAGCACATGCTTCCAGGGAGGACACATTCCAGCCACAGCGCTACTCCTTTGCTGAAAATCTGCGAACAGCTTCCTATAGCTCTCAGGGCAGAAAGGAGCTTCCTAGCTAGTTCAGCTTCTGAAGCTGCTCTCCCCCTGCCCTCGGTTTCCCTCTCCGGCCTCACTCTGTCTTCTCATGTCCTGTGGACAGCCGGTTTCAGCCCTGGGTTGTGGCCAAGGCTCTTCCTTCTTTCATTTCTTTTCCGTTTTTTTGTGGCTTTAGTACTGGGGCTTGAACCCAGGATTCTCACCAAAGGCTATCTCCTCAGCCCTGCTTATTTTTTATTTTGTGACAGGGTCTGATTAAGTTGCCCAGGCTTGTCCCAAACCTGGGATGCTTCTGTCTCACCTTACTACACACATCTTGGGGTTTTTCTCTTGGAAGCCCCTGGGTGTTTCTCGGTCTCTGGCTCATGAGCAGTGCTCAGTGTTCTCCTCTGACACAGCACTTGCTTATATTTTATTTCTCTCTTGAATGCATTCTTCAAACACACTGAAGAAAGGTTGCCAAGTTAGTGAATGAACAAAAGTGAAATCGTGACACTGCTGCTGAGTGGCTCATTCTAACTCTCACAAACAGGTTTGTAAACAGCCTAATGTTCTTTCTTTTTCATTCGCTCCATCATCTCATGTTCACATTAACCTGATTCCAGAAGATATTGCCCAACACCATTCTATTTTAAGAGCATACTTTGTAGGGGCAGGAAATGAGGATCTGTTCTTTGAAATCCTCTTGGGAAATTTCAGTCTGTGTCTTGTGTTGTTTAAAATAAAAAAGCTCTGGACCAGGATGTGGAATGGGAGCATAATAAAATTGTGGGGTTATGCTATTATTTCACATATAAATTCTTTTATAAGAAGTGATCACTGTAGGACCCATAAGTTGACTTTCTAAAAGTTCTTTTTTTTGTACTGGGGCTTGAACCCAGGTTCTTTGCATTGAGCTACATCCTAAGTCCACTGATTGATCAGTTGATTGAGTGGCTAAACTGATGGTCAACCCAAGGCTGTTCAGCCACGGATTCTACCTCACAGACTCCTGACCTGAAGCCAGAATGCTATTCTTCTGTCTCACAAGGGACACATCTTCAAGTTCCAGGCAGAAGTGATTTGTTCAAGGTCAAACTGGCTGATGGAAACAGAGACACATTTTTGCATCAGGATGGCTACGATTTCCACCTCTCACCGGCTCCTTCAGAGTGGCTGAGTGACAGTGGAGCTGAGTGATCTTGAAAAGCTGGTGGGTCGTTGGCAACTTTGCTTCCAATGACGTCTTGAAAATTAAATTTGTGGGGAAGGTTCAGCAAGGTGACTTTGAGTTTTTTTGTTCCAAGGAGAGAAACACGTGTTCAACTCCTCAAGTGATTGACTGGTAGGAGAGAAGCTGATTTTGCTCAACTTTGCTCAAGTTGAAATCCAGCCAAGTCATTCTAGGTAGCATGTTAACCACAGCCATGTCTCACCACTCTGCGCTGAGTGGGTAAATTACCAGAGTACTGGAATCCCTAGCTTCTGATTCTTCCAATTCCCAGTACAACTCTGAAAGCACTTCTAAGTTTGAAGGTCTGACTCCAATTGTAATAACCAACCCCACTGAAGATAAACCCTGTGAAGTTGGCTCAAGAGCCATACATTGAAAATGTGTTGTGTGTCAGATGTTACGTCCTTGGGCAGAGATTTCAGCCCCTGCAAATCAAGTTCTTGGCTTCCTTTTGACATCACATTTTCTGCTTTGAAAATCAGCCTCCTGTCTGCCCAACGATCAAGCTTAACACCTAATTCAAGCTTGTCTGGAGATGGTATAGATTTCCCACACCTCACCCCACATTGTCCATGTAAGACCCTTTCTGGGCTTAGCTGGAAGCCAGAAGGTCTAGATTTGGTCTTGCTGAGATTTTGCAATGGTGAGAAAGGCTCCAACCCCTGGCCAAACACTCCCTTCCACAACATACAGTGAATTTATTCCGATCTGCAGGGCAAGACAGAGCCCAGAGTGATAGAAATTCTTCATTTTATGGAAGAGTTAGAGGGTCAGGGCATGAGAACAGCAAAATCCCAAGAAAGCTGGATTTGAATAGCTGCTCATCTTTACCTAGTGGAGAGACTTTGACAATATCTGTCTGTGACTCAATTTCCACCTTTTGAGATTGAAATAAAGGCGCATTGAGTAAAGGAGTTGGAAAAGAGCACTGCACAAGCATCCTTTCACTGTGAAAGGTGGGGATGGGGTGGGTAGCTCCGCAGCCCACACCTCAAGCTTCAGACTTTGCAGCCCCTGCTCTTCCTACTGACCCTGCAGAACAGCCCAGTTCCTGCCTCACTGCCACTTTTTTCCTGTGAGTGCAGAGATCCTTTCAACCAACCTGTTTTCTCTCTAGAAGAACAGCTCAGTATATAATTTTCTCTTCCTTTTATGAACTTTGGGTGAAACCCTGACTTTGACTATGCAAATGAAGCTAGATTACCTGTGGAGATGCTAGTCTCCGGGGCAACCGGGCCCAGAAAGCCTCCCTAGCATGGTCTCCAGCAGGCGCACGTGTTTTTAATTAGTCCGCACAAAAACAATTCTGCCAGCAACAGGCAATGCGAGAGAGTGTCAATTTGGGAATCGCTTAACCCTTTGGCACTCTGCACCCTGAGAGGCTTGGGGAGAAGCAGTTCAACTGAGCTTCTACACAGCTGCTTCGGGGGATGGGGATGCCACCACTCTGTCCTCTGTGGTCCTTACCAGAAGCAACTGAATCTTGGCCTCCTCCTGAGAAGACCCCTCCAGTAGAGTTCCCTCCCTGGCAGGTGGATTGATCATTGATACTGTTACCAACATGGACAGAACCATCTACAAAGTGCAGTGTCACAGGTGCACGTAAGGAAGTAGAACCACCTGCCCTGGCCACTGACAGGCAAGGATAATGGGCTTAGAGGTCATGGGACTCTGGTAATGTCAGCGCCAGGAAATGGCAGAGCGGGCACTGTGCACCACATCCGGTCCTCAGTCACAGATGCATGCTCTGAGGCCCTGGCACCTCTTCCGTCACTTCAGAGCAGGTTTCCACGACAACTTGCATGACAGTGACTGGGCTTTGGCTGTGGTGTGGAGATGGTCAGCAGCTTTGTGAGAAATACTCCCCAAGCCTTAGTGGATCTCAGAGCCAGCTGTACTCTAGAATCATTTGGGGCAACTTACAAAAAGAGGAAGTCCGAGTCCACCTGGAGCCAATTAGCTTGGGGTCTTAGTACACAGCCTGGTCTTAGTTGGTGGACTCTGGTGACCCTTGCAACTCTGAGAACCTGTGATCCTTTGGGGACAGAGAAAGGTCCCAGTGGCAGGATGTGGAGAGGGACAGAGGGCTGAGACTAATATCAGCCTCAAAGCAGTTGGTATAAACGCTGTTTCCTCGAAGAGCCCTCATTGGCACAGCACCCAGGTGCCTTGGGTTCATCCAGTCAAGCAGCGGGAAGATGGTGCCCTGTCTATGATGGTTCTCAAGAGCTCTTTCTTTTCAGCATGGTTCATGGGATTTGACATTGTGACGGAACGAAGGGAAGGTTTACTTGGGGCTTATGACCTCTTTTATGGGTCCTGAACTTGGAGAATACATTGAAAGTTAAGCCTTCCTAGGAAAAGAACATCTAAATATATATATATATATATATATATATATATATATATATATATATGGGGTGATTGGTAAATGTTCACCTTAAACAATTTCTAATAGTAAAAGTCAGATACCTCCTAATGACACTCAAAGCCCTCTTGTTTTGGACACACTTATCCTATCAGTCTTACTCTTTTCTTTTCTTTTTTGTGACAAGATTTTGCTGTGTACTCCAGGCTGTCCTTTAACTTGTGGCATTCCTCCTGCCTCAGCCTCCTGAGTGCTGGGATTAGAGGCTGGGTGGCTATACCTAGCTTGTCCTTTGCATTTTCTACAGGAGTCCTGGAAGTGCTTCTTCTTGAGTGTCTTTAGAAGGAGTAATCACAAACGTGGTGACTGCTGCCACTGAGTGCCATCCAGCAGAAAGGCAGCTCATAAAAACACGATGCTGTGTCTTCCTTTACCTCTGTCACCAGATGTGGCCCTGCGTCACTTCTGGCCCTTCCCCAAGTCACAATGGCCATGAAAGGGAAATGTTTTGGATCAGTTCAAGCCAGGAAGGCAGCCACACTAGAGCGACTAAAGACCCTCAGGAAAGGGACTCTTAGACCTGCTGCCGAAAGTGGCAAAAACGAAGGGCTGAGTGTGTTCAGAGCATGGGGGAGGATTCTGAGGGGATGAGTGGCATTGTCTTTTATTGTAACGATTTAAACTTTAAACATTTGCCAGCTGTGTGTACACATAGAGTTTGTGTACCATTTTGAGGGTTCCCGGGAGCGCGGATGCTCTTCTGTCTTTCCAAGGACACGACTCCTATACTTTAGTGATGGGGACGCTCACAGCTTCTGATTCAGGAGGTCTTAGTGCAGCCCGAAGACACGTGTTTTCAGGGAATGCAAGGAGATGCTGACTCGAGATGGACACTCTCGGAACCATTCTTCGGGATGAAAGCCTCCATCTTCATCACCCTCCTGTTCTGATAAGAGGGATGCAGAAGCCACTTGGCAGTTTGTGGCACAGGGGTCCTGTTAAGTCCTGTCCATTCCTGTCCAGTCCAGCTCTACTCACCTGCTACAAGCAAGAAGAGACAGCAGGTTCTTGCCACAGACTTCAGTATGGGTAAATTATAGTAATGAACATCAGAATGCAATCAGTGTTGGAAGCCATTATAAGTGATAAGGAAAATTTTTCCTGATTCACACCAGGGTAGAGGCAAGGCTTTGAGAAAGCTTGTGTGAAGGGATTGTGTCTGTGTCTAGAAGGAAGCATGAGGAGTAGAAAAAGAATTACCTGCATTAAACATCCACATGTGTCTGTGTGATGCCTCTTTGTTAGTCTATAGTTTGCTGTTCAGCTTCATTGATTTATACCAGCAGCCAGACATGCAGCCACATTTGCATATATGGAAATCAGCTACTGTAGTCTTCCTACTGTTGCACCACATGACTCCCATCTTCCACTCAGAAGACACTAAGCATGCATGTGTTACTTTCTCTTCGCTGAGACAAAATACCCAACATGCATAAGTTAAGGGAAGGAAGGTTCTGTAGCTCATGGATTGTGGAAGTTTCTGCCCAATGTTGGCTGGCAGGGTAGCACATGGCAGAAGAGAACAGTCCCTGGCAGGCAGAAGACAGAAGAAGCAAACAGAGGCCAGAGGCAAGACAAGCCTCTTAGTTTCCCTTATATTATATCCAGGTTCCCAGGACTTGGGCAGGATTAGCCAACCAATCAGTGATTTAGTAATCATGCAGTCATACCCTAGCATCGCACCAACAATCAAGTGCACACTTTAGATCCAGCCATCTCTGAAACAGCCCCACCTCTGACAGCATGAGGCTTTGGGGGACATAACAGTGTGCCTGCGGTGGTAGGGGGTGACTAATGACCAGGGAGACAGTCAGGGCTGGCACTGCAGCAAGCTGGCCCACTGGAGACTCACCAGATGTAAGGATATGGAGCGATTCCTCTCCAGCCACAGGGAGCAAATGTGGTTGGTATGAGGCAGACATATTAACTTTATGCAACAGGGAGTGGGTGGCAAGCATGAGCTCACACATGCTATGATTTGAGTGTAGTTCTTTTGTTGGAAACCTGGTTTCTAATAAGGTAATTATGAAGATGTAGGACCTTTAAGAGGTGGGGCCTAGTGGAAGGTCGTAGGTCATAGACATTGCTTGTTATAAAAGAGCAAGACAGGCTGCTCCCACTCCCTAGCTTTCTGTTTTGCCATGTGACCTTTCTCACACTTGTTTCTACTGTGAGGCTCCATGCTGCGAGGCTTTCATGTTGTTTGAACTTTCATCTTCCAAACTGTTTAATAAGCCAATTTGTCTTGTAAGTTTTCCAGCCTTGGTAATTTGTGATAGCAATGCAGAACTGACTGATATACCTGTCTTTGAGATGGTGTAGTATAGATCATTTCAGGCTGAGGGATTCAACTTGGAATCTTTTTTTTTTTTTTTTGAGATGGGGTCTTGCTTTTGTGGTTCAGGCTGGCCTTGAGCTCAGCCTCAAATTCACATCACAGCAATCCTCCTACCTCTGCCTCCACAGCACCAGCACTGTGGTGTGTGGTGCTGATTGCTGCTGGGTATGAGTCTCCACACCCAGTATTGTATGTGGTTAACCAGGGATCAAACCCAGGTCCTTGTGTTTGCAAGACAGGTGCCAGAACCACTGAGCTAAATCCCTGGTCCAACTTGGAATCTTTGACAGGAGGTTTACAGGGCAAGAGGACAACAGGCAGCCTGGAAGAAGGCTACCCCATGCTTGTGATGTGCTCCTCCTGTCACTGATGCTCACTAGTGGTAACCTTTGGCTTTACCTTCTTGAGTTTGCAGAAGAAATTATTTTTTGCATTTTTTTTTGGATTTTTCTCTGCTCAGCCTGGCTTTGCAATGTGAGGAAAACTGAGGAATCATGGGGGAGGTGCTGAGCCAGGTAGCCAGCCCAGAAGGTGGCTTGTCCTGCTCCACCATGCTCTCAGGGACCTTGGGCAGCAGTGCCACCTCTAGGGCTTCTGTCCCAGTGGAGCTATCACTTAGGGCTCAGGACTCCAGGACTCCAGAGTTCTTTAAGGAAGAACAAGGCAGTCAGTGTTGGAGCAAAAAAGAATAAAGGTGGGTCTCAGGATCAGCATGTGCCTTTGAGTTGGGCTTCACATTGGAGATGGTAGCAGCATATCTGTCATGACTGAGCTGCTCACTCATCAGTGAGAAGACAGACCCTAGAGGTAGTGAGACGGGAGCATGGATCCTGGCTACAGTGGCATTCTCAAGTTCCTCGATCTTGTGGATCTATTTGTTCTCACCTACACGAGGAGAACCATACCAGATAGAGATAACAAGTCCTTACTGTGTAAAGCTGCTTTTAGGATCAGATGAACCTGTAGACTGCACTGCATGTGGTCCTGGCAGAATAGCAGAAGTCCAGTTAAGGCTGGTTGTTACTACCTTTGATGCTGGTCCAGTGCTTTCAAAACAGATCAGGGAGCAGGATCATGGAGTGGGTAGAGATATTTCTGCCCTCAGGAAGCTCACAATACACAGACATGTGCTCACCAGTGAGTGAATGACCACAAGGGGTGGACAGGAGGGATCAGGAAGAGCCCAGGGTGTTCAGAGATGGGAGACTCTTCAAGAGTCAGGCCAAGTTCGACACCACACTGCCATCTGGGAAGCTGAAGTAGGAAGATTGCAAGTTTGAGCAGCTTGGGTAGCTTGGTGACTTGAAGAGACCCTGACTCAAATGAAAAACATAAAGAGCTGGAGAAATAACTCAGGATGAAGACCCTGGACTCAGTTCCCCTATACAGCCAAGGGAGCTGTTTTGAATGGAAAGGATTGACACTTTGGTTGGGCCCCTGTGCCCACGTGACATATAAATCAAGACATATGGACAGGACAGATAAGTAAGCCCGTGGCTTTGTACAGATCTTGCTTATTTCCCATTCAGTTTTTTTTTAAAAAATCTTTATTGGTACATTGCACAAACGCATCATGATTGCACTCCATAATGGGGATCTGTACCAGTATAAGACACAACTTAATTCTCATTTTTTCCCATAGCCCTACCCACCATACCACCCCCCATATACATAAAGTTTGTTTCCTTACTTTTTTGTTACAATCTCATCATTTTCCCCCCTCACCCTATTTTACATGGAGTATTTTCTATTTCACAATGTATAACATAAAATTCTAGGACTCATTTACATCTTCATTTTCTCATACCAGAGAAAAGATGCGATGTGTACCTATCTGTGACCTATTTATTTCACTTATGAGGATATCCTCAAGGTATGTCCATTGAAGTAGAAATGATTAAAACTTATCATTTTTTATGGCAGAGTAATACTCCATTCTGTAGAAGAACCATTCAGCTCTTTATTCATTTTCCGAGGAGCCCACAGAGAGCATGCAGAGCCTCCGGAAGGAGTCGAGATAGGTGGGTGCTGGGTGGTCTGGGAGCAGCACACACCTCCTGGGTGCAGAATTCTTTACCCTGGTTTCTGGTTCCTTAACAATCTACATTTAAAGTCTTCACTGGTGAGTCTATACATTATCCACTCAGCAAACATTACAGGAGTGCTTGCGATGGTCACACTATTTACTAGGAGGCACTCCTTGCCTCCATTAGGTCCAGAGTGGCCTCCAGGCCCATGCCGGAAGAGCGCCCAGAAAAATTCAGATCATTAGGAAACAATGTGCCAGCAGAGATGCTCATGTTTCTCTGAGCGTTCAGAATTGGGCACCTGACCGGACCAACGGGACAGTGAGGGAAAACTCAAAGGCGCCCCCTGCAGGTGAAAGTCAGAAATCATGTCGGTCTCCTATTTGGCTCCGGCATTGTGTATCCTAATATCCCCTTGATATGGCCATGCCACTGGGGACAGGCAGTTCCTTTTCCTTCCACTTTGATTTTCTTAGTTATAAAAAGTCAGTCTTGGCCTCAATTATGGAATCAATTTCCTTGATTCCTTTTCTCTTAAGACATAAGGGGATTTGTTTTACTTTTGCTGTTTTGTACATCGAGCATCTTGTTCTGTGTGTAGTCATTAGGCAACAAGATGATGAAAAGAGATTTTGCCAGCAGGAATAGTTTACCATTGTATATACAGCGTTATTTCCCATAAATCATTCAAAGTGAAAATAGTTTTTAACAATATTTAAAATATCCTTCCAAATATAACCTTTAGATACACGACAGGAGATTTTTTTTTTTTTTTGAGATAGGGTCTTGCTTCTGTAGTTCAGGCTGGCTCTGAGCTCAGCTTCAAACTCACATCCCAGCAATCCTCCTGCCTCTGCATCCCGAGTGCTGGGATTACAGGCGTGAGTCACCATGCCCGGTACTATGGTATGTGGTACTGGTAGCTGTGCCACGCCCAGCATGATATGTGGTTAACCAGGGATTGAACCCGGGTCCTTGCACTTGTAAGACAGGTGCTGGAACCACTGAGCTAAATCTCTGGCCTCAGGAGATTTAAGTTTTTACTTTCAGGGATGAACTGACCACATGTTGTAGGTTCTCTAAAGAATGTAATTAATTGGGAGGCTTTGAAACCGGCGAGTGCCCCACTGAATCTGCGCCAGGGTTGGAGCTTACTGGCCTCGAGGTCCATGCCTGAAGAGCGCCCAGGGACTGAGGTTAGCAGCAGGAAGCTCTGGAAATAGTGACTGTGCCATTGAATTAGGGACAAGGTTGGACCCTACTGGCCTCTAGGCCCACTCTGGAAGAGCACCCAGGGACTGAGTTTAGCAGCGGGTGACTTTGGAAACGGCGTCTGCACCATCAAATCCGCGCCAGGGTTGGAGCTTGTGGGCCTCCAGGCCCATACTGGAAGAGTGCCCAGGGATTGAGTTTAGCAGGTCAGAGTCTGACTTTCTCCACCTCAACTACAGAAGTACATACAGGGTCCTTGTATTGGTGAGTAGGTGGGCCTGTTGGAACATCAGCCCTTACCACTGCACCTGCACAGGGCCTAAAGCCTACTGGGCTAGAGGCCAACTGCGCAAGTAAGCCCAGAGACTCTGTATTGTTGAGCAAGTGGGTCCATTGGAACCTCAGGAAGCACCCATTGTAGTAGTGCAGGAGCCAGAGCCTTCCTGCCTCTAAAGCAGATGGGAGAAGGTGTTCTGGCAGTATTGATTGAGTGCCTTATATGGTGTGCCAGAACTAGGGGTTTTTCTTTAGGTCCCAATACAGACTGCAAAGAACAACCCAGGAAACACTGATATTTTAAGGTTCCTAATTATTAGGAGGAAACAGACTTGCAACAAACATCGCCAAAAAACAGGGCAGGTACAAAGCCAAAAACAAGAGCAAGGACAAAAACTCAGAGATGAGGAAACACTCAAAGTCTCAGATACAAAGATCCTCATCTCAAGGTAACACAGGGGGAAGGAAAATAGAGAAGTTTGAAGGCCAGTCTCCAGGGCCCTCAGAAATAGTAACTAAAGCAGATCTAGTAAAATGGAAATCAGAACTGATCTCTAAGATGAAAGCAGAGATATTAGACATTGTCAACACGATGATTAATAAAGCTAAAGAGGAATCATTGAGTTGATAAAATCCAAGATAGCAAAAGCAATGGAACCTTTTAAATACCTACAAGCAGAACCCCAGGAAATCAAGAAAGAAAATGAAAGTTTGCACAATAGAACGAATTTGGGAGAAGACTGAAGTTCAGACCTAGAAGACAGGATCTCAACCAATGAACTGGAAAGGCATAATCTACGGAAAAAAGCAAGCAATAATGAAAAGTCAATCCAACACCTCCTAGATGAATAAAAGAAGAATAACATAAGATTGATTGGAGTCACTGAGGAAGCAGGAGACAATGCTAAAGACATCAAAAACCTATTCACAGAGATAATGGCAGAAAACTTCACAGAAAAAGGGAAAGAATTGGACATACAAATATACAAAGCATACAGAATGCCACATGCCCGTGATATGAAAAAAACTACACCTAGGCATATCACCATAAAAGTCCCAGATATCCAAAAAAAGAATGAAATACTGAAAGCAGCCAGAGAAAAGAAAACAGTTACATTCCAAGGGAAGCCCTTCAGGATCACAGTGGACTTCACAACTCAAACACTCAGTACAAGAAGAGCCTGGAGTGAAGTCTTCCAAGCCCTAAAGGAAAACAACTTCCAACCAAGACTAATGTATCCTGCAAAACTATTCTGCAAAATTTATGGGGAAATAAGATACTTTCATGACAAAGAACACCTGAAAAACTTCACAAATACAAAACCTGTGCTCCAAAACAATTTAAAGAATATCTTGGAGAAAAATAAGGAAAGTTACAAATCAATGAGACCTAACTGAGTGAACCCATGGGACCAAACAAGAAACTGATGGGGAAAGGGCAGAAGTGGAATAACACAGCCAAGAACAGGAAAACATGGCAGCACTAAATTTACCTATATCAGTCATAACCATTAATGTCAATGGACTCAATGCGCCAGTTAAGAGATACAGACTGGCAGAGTGGACAAAAAAACAAGCTCTTACAATCTGCTGCATACAAGAAACATGCCTAATTCAGAAAGAAACCCATGGACTAAAAGTAAAGGGATGGAAAACATGTGACAGGAAACAGCAAGAAAGCAGGAGTGGTGATTCAATTTGAAGACAGAATAGACTTCAAGCCAAATCTGATAAAGAGAGATAGAGATGGACACTATCTTTTACTTCAGGGAAAAATCCAAGAGACAGAAATCACAATCTTAAATATCTATGCTCCAAATTCTAATGCACCCAACTATATAAAACAAATGTTAACGGACTTGAAAAACCAGATAAACTCCAATACAGTAATAGTAGGTGTCCTCAATACCCCACTGTCACAAAGAGACAGATCCACTTTTTGTGGACAAAAAGCCACAAAGGAAGTCCTTGAGCTCAACCAGACTCTTCAGCAAATGGACTTAATAGATGCCTACAGAGTATTTCACCCCACAAAGTCAGAATATACATTCTTCTCAGCTGCTCATGGATCATTCTGAAAAACAGACCATGTGCTCATTCCAAGAACAGGTTTAAGCAAATATAAAGGGATTGAAGTTATCCCTTGTATACTGTCGGACCATAGTGCCCTGAAATTGGAGCTGAACAGCAAAGGAAAGCCCAGGATCTTCACAAACACATGGAAACTGAACAACACTCTGCTGACCAACCAATGGGTCATAGAAGAAATTAGAAAAGAAATTGAGCAGTTCTTACAACTAAATGATAACCCCAGTACAACATATAGAAATTTATGGGACACAATGAAAGCAATTCTATGAGGAAAATTCATAGCAGTGAAAGTCTACATCCAGAAAACGGACCAAGCTCAAATAAAGAATTTAATGCTGAACCTCTAGCAACTAGAAAGGGAGGGGTAAAACAAACCCAAAGCTCACAATAGGCAAGAAATTATAAGGATCAGGGCAGAAATTAATGCAATAGAAACCAAAAAAACGGTTCAAAAAATCAATGAATCGAAAAGTTGGTTCTTTGAGAGGATAAACAAAATTGATAGACCCTTAGCCAACCTCATTAAACGAAGGAAGGAAAAGGCTCATCGCTATGCTATTAGGAATGAGAATGGAGAAATTACTACCGACCCAGAGGAAGTTCAGAGGATAATAAACACCTACTTTGAAAATTTATACTTTAATAAAATGGGAAATGTAGAAGAAATGGATAGATTTCTAGACACATATGAACTCCCAAAGCTGAATAAAGAAGATATAGAAATGTTAAATGCCCCAATAACAATCTGTGAAATTGAAAATGTAATTCAAAACTTGCCAACAAAGAAAAGCCCTGGGCCTGATGGTTTTACTGCTGAATTCTATAAAACCTTTAAAGAAGAGTTAGTGCCTCTAATTCTGAAACTCTTCAATGAAATTGAAAAGGAAGCAGTACTCCCAAACTCATTCCTGGAAGCAACCATTACCCTGATTCCAAAAGCAGAGAAAGACCAAACCAAAAAAGAGAACTACAGGCCAATATCCCTAATGAACATTGATGCAAAAATCCTCAATAAGATCCTGGCAAAGAGAATATAGAGAATTATCAAAAAGATTATACACCCTGACCAAGTTGGATTCATCCCAGGGATAAAAGGATGGTTCAACATACGTAAATCAATCAATGTTATACACTATATTAACAGGCTTAAGGACAAAAATCATATGGTCATCTCAATTGATGCAGAAAAAGCGTTTGACAAAATACAACACCCATTTATGTTCAAAACCCTACAGAAGATCAGAATAGATGGTCTGTATCTCAACCTAATAAAAGCTATCTATGGGAAACCATCAGCCAGTATCATACTAAATGGTCAAAAATTGAAACTTTTCACACTAAGATCAGGAACAAGACAAGGGTGTCCTCTCTCACCACTTCTGTTCAATATAGATCTTGAAATATTAGCCATAGCAATTAGGCAAGAGAAAGAAATAAAAGGAATAAAGATTGGAAAAGAAGAAGTTAAATTGTCATTATTTGCTGACGACATGATACTCTATCTAGAGGATCCTAAAAATTCAATTAAAAAACTGCTGGACCTAATCGCCAATTTTAGCCGCGTAGCTGGTTACCTGGTCAACGTTCAAAAATCAATAGCCTTCGTGTACACAAACAGTAGACCCATTGAGATAGAAATTGGTGAGTCAGTCCCTTTCACAATAGCACCCCCAAAAATAAAATACCTAGGAATCAATCAAACAAAGGAGGTGAAAGACCTCTATTCTGAAAACTGTAGCACTTTGAAAAAGGTGATAGAAGATTATATCAACAAATGGAAAGACATACCTTGCTCCTAGGTTGGAAGAACCAATATTGTGAAAATGGCTATACTCCCAAAACTACTCTACACATTCAATGCAATCCCGATTGAAATCCCAATAGCATATTTCACATATCTAGAGAAAAAAAATCCAAACTTTCATCTGGAACCACAAAAGACATAGAATACCCAAAGCAACTCTAAGCAACAGGGACATGGTTGGGGGTATTACAACTCTGAACCTGAAACTATACTGTAAAGCCACTGTGATAAAAACTGCTTAGTACTGGCAAAGTAAGAGACCTGAGGATCAGTGGAGTAGACTAGAAGATCCAGAAACTATTCCAGATACACTGAGCCGTCTCATCTTTGACAAAGGAGCCAAAAATCCTCAATGGAGGAAAGATAGCCTCTTTAACAAATGGTGCTGGAAAAACTCGGCTTTAACTTACCAAAGACTAAAACTAGATCTAACTCTTTCACCGTGTACCAAGCTAAAATCGAAGTGGATAAGAGACCTAAATATTAAAACAGACACTCTAAACCTGTTGCAAAACAGGTTAAGTAAAACTCTCGGAGACATTGGCTTAGGGAAAGACTGCATGAACAGAACTTCTATAGCACAAGAATTGGCTGAGGAAATCAACAAATGGGACCTCATTCTTTTAAAAAGCTTCTGCACAGCAAAAGAAACCACCAACAGTGCAAACAGGCAACCAACAGTGTGGGAAAAAATCTTTACCAGCTGTTCCTCAGACAAAGGGCTACTATCTAGAATATATAAAGAGCTTAAAAAAATCAGCCCATTCAAATTTAAAGACCCAATTCAAAAAATGGGCATCTGAAATGAAGAGAAATTTTTCAGAGGAAGAAGTAAGAACAGCTAAGAAGTATATGAAGAAATGCTCAACATCATTAGTCATTCAAGAGATGCAGATGAAAACAACATTGAGATTTCATCTCACTCCACATAGAATGGCTGCCATTTCAGAATCAGCCAACGGCAAATGTTGGTGAGGCTGCGGAGAAGAAGGAACCCTTCTCCACTGTTGCTGGCACTGTAGACTTGTACAACCCATGTGGAGTTCCGTTTGGAGATTCCTCAAAAAGCTAGGTTGGACGTCCCATATGACCTGGCCATTGCCCTGCTAGGTATATACGCACAAGAATTAAAAGACTCATATCACAGTGACATATGTGCACATATGTTTATAGCAGCCCAATATGTGATTGCTACATCTTGGAAACAACCCAAGTGTCTATCAACTGGAGACTGGATAAAAACGCTGTGGTTCTTGTACAGAATGAAGTATTACTCTGCCATAAAAAATGATAAGTTTGAATCATTTCTACTTAAATGGACATACCTTGAGGATATCCTCATAAGTGAAATAAATAGGGCACAGATAGGTACATATCACATCTTTTCTCTGGTATGAGAAAACGAAGATGTAAATGAGTCCTAGCATTGTATGTTATATATTGTGAAATAGAAAATACTCGTAAAATAGGGTGAAGGGGGAAAATAATGATATTATAACAAAAAACAAAGGAAACAAATTCTATGTATATAGGGGGTGGTGGGTGGGTAGGGCTATGGGAAAAAATGCGAATTAAGTTGTTTCTTATACTGGTACAAATCCCCATTATGGAGTGCAATCATAATGCCTCTATGAAATGTACCAATAAAGATTTAAAAAAAAGAATGTAATTAATTCCTGTTTTTTGGTTTATATGCACGAATGCAGCAATCTTGTTACTTATCAAGGGCTGTGGTCTTCTAAAAATGAAAATAGGTATCTGGGCTTTGTACTAATATGAAGCTTTTCCTCAAAATGCCCGATATTCATCTTAGAAGCTAGCTCTCAAGGTAGTAATATTGGCCAAATTTTCATAAGACCCTCCCCCTAAACCTTTCTCTTAATGAAGTTCAATTACATGCCAATAATCAAGTGGTGAGATTCCCTGGACTAGCTTTTCTACCATGGCTGGCTAAGGTTCCTTCTGTCACCCTCCAAGGTGTGTCTGATTGCACTCAGTTGTTATGGACACAGGGAAAATATGTTGTACGCACTTTTCATTACTGATTTCTTAATCATTTTCTTAGTCACTTGGACAAAATACCTGACACCCGCAGTTTAAAAGAGGACAGGTCTATTGTGTGTCACAGTTTGAGAAGGTTTAGCGTATGGTTGGCCACCTCCAAAGCAGAAAAATCATCCTGGAAGGGTCTCGCGAAAGAAAGCTGCTCGGGTCATGGCCAGCAGGTAGCAGAGAGAAGTGAGGAGCCAGCGTGGGAGACAAACACTTCCGGGTCATGTTCCTCTTCTGGTGACCGTCTCTTCTGACAAGGCCCCACCTCCTAACAACAAGTCAGCCATATGCTACCTATGATTGGACTCCCTACCAGACTGCATATGAGTGCATGCAGCCTGTGTGTGTGTGTGTGTGTGTGTGTGTGTGTGTGTGTGTGTGTGTGTGTGTGTGTATGTGTGTGTGTGTGTGTGTGTGTGTGTAGGGGTGTCTGCATCTAATAACAATGGATTACAGAGCTTATTTTACAAGTTAAGAAAATGTCTGGATGTAGCCTCATGAGATTGAGTGACATCTAAAGTGCCTTCTGTGATTGTGCAGCAAAAGTCTTGACCATTCATACAGAAAGAACCATAGTGATTGTACTGTATTTTTAGGAAATCCAGGAGAAATCAAGAGTGTGTTTAGAAAGTCTTGGTTTATTTTCACACTCATCATGAACACAATCATTGAGAGCCTTTCTGACTCTAATCATTTTTCAAGGGTCTTTGCATTGGTTCAAACAATGGCTTCCCTACCTCTCTCCCCTTTGCCTCCATTCTACCACCATTTCTATACCAGGTGGACATCTATGCCTAAGGTACTCTGACATGTCTTCTCATTTTGCGTATTTTCCTCCACACAGCTAACTAACTCCAGGAAGAGTTGTCTTTGTTGAGGACCCTCTCCCTCCATTTTTTTCTAAAAATCTGGCTTTTCCTCCTCATTCATGAGAAGATCCATTCTCATTTTGAGATCTTGTTTACTTGATTAATTACCTATTAATTCTGTGTTTTAGTTCTTTACCTCTTTATAACTTCCCAATTTTTGTTTTGCATTGTTTCCCTCTGTAACCTTCCAGAAGACCCAGTTTCCAATAATTTTGAGGCTTCTGTTGATGATCCTTATTTTAATCAGCAAGCACCAAAGAAGGCAAAATTCCCAGCTTGACAGCAATATTTCAGGCCTCCATCCTGATGTTTTTCCAAAGTTTCTGCGCACAGAATCCCACGTGTACAATCTTTCTTTTCCTCCTTGCATTAGTTACTTTTCTCTCATTGCTGAGACAAAATAGCCAACACCCAAAAAATGTTAAAGGTAAAGAAGTTTATTTGGTTTACAGTTCGCAGAGGTTTCAATCCATAAGTAGTAGAGTCTGAGGCAGGGTGGAGAGCAGACAGGCATTGCTGAGGAGCAACAACATGGTGTGCACAAGGTAGTAAAGACAACAAGAGTGTTTAACAGTGTCTTCCTGCCCCTTTTATCTCATTCAGACTACTAGGATTAGGGCGGTGCCAAACTCATCACTCACGTGTAGTGGTTTAGTCATCACGTGTCCTTAATCCCAGCACCACACATTCCAGACTCCCAGAAAGACAGCATGAGGGAACATCATAACACTCCCTTTTCTCATCTTCTTAATTCCTTTTGTAGAAAACATCAGAGCTAGAAAGTGTGAGAAAACATGAGTGGTAGAAGTGAAGATTATTGATGCATTGATGAGCTCTTCTATTTACAGAAAAAAAAAAAAACCCCTGCAGTGTAGAAAGATGCTGGAAGTAAACCAGGTATGGTGGGTGGTACATGCCTATAATCCCAGTATGCTTGGAGGCTGAGGCAGGAGGATCCTAATTTTGGGCCCAGTTTGGACAATTCAGCACCTTACTTAGTAAGACCCTGGCTCAAAAGAAAAATTTAAAAAGGAGTGGATGTAGCTCAGTGCTAAGGCCTCAGGTTTACTCCTCCATGCTGTGAGAAGAAAAGATTAGGGACGTAGACTCAGTGGGTCGAGCCAGTCATAGAACTCAACTCATAAACTCAGTGATGAGTGGCTATTATCGCGAGAGTACAGCCAGATCCCCCGGAAGTTCTGTAGCACCATTCAGCCCTGCCCACCTGGCACAGCTGCCTGTGTGCCCGGGATTAGTGCTTTTAGGAGCAAGAACAAGCTCTCACCCTGTTGGACATGCACCTTGTGAGGGCTGTGAGTTGTCTGCTTAAAAAACAATGAATTAAGTTTAATGAGCATTCCGTCCCTCCCTTTCTATTCCTACTATTTTGCAAGATTTGTATGACTTGCTGAGAATCTGTTATTTCCCCTCATTTTTTTCCTGCAAAGGATGACTTCAATATTTCAGCTGCTCTCATTTATTGTTAACTGGCTTTTTCAAATCATTTATTAGAAGACTCATTTTTTCTTTGTGCCTTATCTTTTTCTTCTCTACAGTGTTTATAAAATCCTCTCAGCTCCTCTACTGTTTAAAGAGATCATCCTTTTTCTGTCTTGGTCTTTTTTTTTTTTTAATTACAGGAGATAATTTTCGTTTGTTCTTTAGCTGAGAAATAATCAGATTCTCTCCTTTATTCTAATCCTTTCATTTTTCATTATTAAATTTCTTCAGACTTATGATCTTCTAACTCTCTCTGTTAAGGATTTAAGACAGTCTCTGTTCTCACCTGGGATGCATGCGATGGGACTGCAGATCCATTTAGTTAAAGGAATCAGCTTTTATTAAGCATCCACCAACCAAGGCATATGAAGAGACTCCCACCTTGTAAAGTACACAGGAGGCATCCTCTAGAGAAAGAGAGACTGAAGATGTACTATTTCATCTGAAATATTTATAACAGTTGAAGCCACTTTGCTATCTTTCCCCCTCAAAGTCCTCCCCATCAGTTCAAACACACTCATCCCATCACCCTGACACTTTATGCAGCAGCTCTGGAGTCCTCTGTCCTCAGGATCTTCATGAAACACGATAAAATCGTACAGTGACTGCTACTGCTGCTGAGTACCAACTAGCAGGAAGGTAACTCCCGGCTCTTCCCCGAAGTTAACCACACACGGGAGATATTATGAATGCAGCCAGGACTTTGAGGCGGCCAAAGACCCTCAGGACAGAGGACTCCAGAGCTGCTGTGGATGGTGAGGACGGAGGGATGAGTGTGTTCAGAGCGAGGGGAGGATTTGGGGTGGGATTTGTGGCCATGTGTCTTTTACTGCAATCATTTTTTTTCTAAATTTAAACACACTGTACTTTTCTATCAAACCACACGTGCTCATGTGGTGAATGTGATTCCCAGGAGCCCTGTTTGTTAATTCTGAGCTCACAAAAGATGGAGAGATGAGTCATGTTTCTGTTGCAACCCTGGCAGGAGACTTTCTGTCATGACTGAAGCAAGTTCCATTTCCTGAAATGGACCTAAGGGCCATCAGGGACCAGATCTGGGTCTTCCCCCCTCAGCAACCTCCCACAGCTGGGGCTGGGCTAGATGACAAATGGTGTAGAGGCTCAGGTTCCAGCTTTGGGTGTAGTTAGCATGGGACAGATCCCTCCCTTCCCTGGACTTGGGGGGCTGCCCTCCTCTGTCCTCTGGGTAC
Source organism: Petromus typicus (assembly GCA_004026965.1). Classification (NCBI taxonomy): domain Eukaryota; kingdom Metazoa; phylum Chordata; class Mammalia; order Rodentia; family Petromuridae; genus Petromus; species Petromus typicus. Next base: position 23,023 of record PVIR01014857.1, read on the forward strand.
TTCTTCCCCCTGGGGTTCTTTCTCTTTTGGGCCACTTTCTGTCCACAGAGGAGAAACTATGGGCCAATGGGAATGAGTGGGAGGTCGTGCCTCTAAGAATTGGCTGGAACAATAATAAAAAAGAAAACAACAATAACAAATGCTGTGACTTAAACAGCTTCTGCCCTCTCATTTGTGTTTTTTTCTACCATCATTTTTTGGAGGGTAGAACTGAGGATTGAACCCAGTCTCTTTTTAAAAATTTTATATTTTAAAGCAGGTCCTTTTTAAGTCAGTAAGTTGCCTAGGGTGGGCTTGAACTTGTGATTTCTTTGCCTCAGCCTTCTTGAATGTAGGGATCACAACCCTGGGTTACCATGCCCAGCTTTTATCAACAGTTTCATGTGTCCCCTTGTTCCAGGATTCCCTCTCCTTCCTCTGTAACTTCTCTCCTGGGGCATCCAGCTACAATCTCTGACACCTTAAGAAACATTTTACCTGCTGGCTTCTTCCTATGAATCCGCTTTGACTCTGCAATGAAATGTCTCATTCTCTGAACCTGGATGAGAGGGCCCTGGTCTCCGTTGCGCCTCCTAACCCAGCCCCCTGAATTCACAGGCCCTAGGTGGCTGGTTCCCCGGAGTGAACTCTGGCTTGATGTCCTGACCTGTCAAAGGGCCCTGGAAGCATGGACAGAAGTGCTTTTCAGAGAAGCATCCCACTCGAAGTGATCGTGTCAAGGTTTATTCACGCCCATTAGACCAAGTGGTAAAGCCCGTGGCAAGCTCACGTGTGGCCCATCAGAGCAGTTTTCCAGTGAATGGATGCAGAGAAGCATCTCACTGTGGAGTCTATACCATCTGAACCTTGAGCATTGCAAAGGCTGTGGCTATGCATGGATTAGTCACTCATTTAACCCTTTCAACTGTATTGGGCTAAGGACTAAACAAGGACTCTTGACTAAGTGCAATCTCTTATGTGTTCATTCAGTTATTTGACATTTGAGCTACATCCTCAACTGTTTTCAAATAGGTCTTTTATTTTGAAACAAGTTCTAAGTCATCAAGTTGCTGAGGCTGGGTTTGAACTTGTGACCCTCTTGCTCCAGCCTTTGACATTTATTTGGTGGAAATATTCCATTTGTGAAGCGTGTGACTACTGGGAAACAGCTAGACAGACGTCTGGACTCCCTTAGTCCTGGACTGGGCCTTTGTCTGCTCTTCCTTAGATTCCAGGGGACACAGAATTCCCAGGCCTTAGCCGTGGGATTAAGACTGTTTGAAGCTTTTCTCTCTCCTGGAACATGTGCTTTTTGGAAGCTCTGGCTGCCCCTTGAGAAATATTGCTGTCTGCTGGAGAGATCTGGTGAGGAGGAGAGTTTTGGGGACCACATGTAGAGAGAGAGAGGAGAAGGAGGGGAAGGAGGGGAGGAGGAGGGGGAGGGGGAGGGGAAGGGGAGGAGAGAAGGGAGAGAGAAAGACATCAAGCCATCCTGCCTCAGTTAGCTGCCATGTAACTGGAAACACACAAGGCTCTCCAAGCAGGACCCAGAGAAGAATGCCCCAGTTCAGCTCCAGCTGCAGTACCGTGAGAGAGAACCATGGCTCATGTTCTCACGTGCTCAGTGTGAAGGTGGCTTCTTGGACAGTGTAGAAAAACACCTCCGGTCTGGAACCATCACTTCCTCAGCTGTCTGCCCCATGATGGTTTCGCCAGGTCTGTATCAGGACCACACTCACGCTGACTGACCCCTGAGCCTTCTGGAGAAAAGCTGACCGTGTCTCCTTAGAAATCAAAGCACTCTTTTACCTTTTCCTCCTCCAGGAAGAAAGAGACTTCACTTTCCTCAAGACCTACAGGTGCCCGGCGACATTTAACAGAAAAGACCCGTTTGAACCTGCACAGCGTCAACACAAAGGCAGTCTTTCTTCATTTCTGCTTTATTGGAAAATGGGGCAAAGGTTAATTAAATGATCCATGATCACCAAGTTCCTGGACCACAGGGTAGCCTCAGAGCCTAGAGGCTTTTGATTCTAAATACACAAACACAAGTTCATCAGATCAGAACTCCTGCTGGTCCAAAAGAAACAGACTTTCCTCAATATCGTTCTTTGGGGGCCCAACCTGGTCCAGCTCAGGAAGGGTCCATGCTGAGCAGAGCCAACCAGGCCCAGCTCGGGAAATGTGCATGCTGAGCAGAGCGATATGTGATAAAGACCACATCATGCTCAGTCTCCCGGAAGTCAGACCGGTGCCCCAGTGTTGGGTCTTCACAGGTTTGTCTGGGGCTCCTGGAGATCTGAGCTGACATTGTAGCCACTTCCGCCCCATTAAAGTTGCCCTCTCTTGGGAACCTAAAGACCCTTTTCAAGGCTGGCGATGTAACCTTCCTCCTACTCTTGTGATGTGGAGTAGGAGACCTTGGCTCAACTGGTGCGCATTCCCAGCTAAGGTCATATGCTTTCTTTTTTAAAAAATGTAGAAATGTGTTTCTGAATCAGTGCTTCTGCAAAAACAAAACAAAATAAAAGAAAACAAAAAAAAAATTATCCTGAAGTGGTAAGATCATTAGAATAGGGTGGAGACAAGAGAGAAGGCCGTCAGTACTTTAGTATAATCTCTCCTGGGATTTTCAGAGAGATGGATAGGGAAGACGGGAGGCTTTTAAGAAGAAAAATGGTCCATAAAAATGACTCCTCAAAATAAGTGTTTTTGCATTTTATGGAGAGAAAAAACATAGCATACTTTTTAGCAGAGAAAAGGGGATATTTAAATAATTTACCCAACTTCTTTCCTTCAGGGAAATGCAGAATAGTAACATCTCCATAACTCTTTAGAAAGCAAAGTGAAGAAAAGTGCCTAAAATAATCAAGGAAGAAAATGACTCTGGTAGAACTGAACCCAGGATCAGAAGACCTGCACGCACTCTTCTTTGCCACTGGCTGGCTGTGACATCAGCAGGCTTCTTCCTCCTTCCCAGAGGTCTTTGCACTCCTGTGGGTGGAGTAATGGTGAAGAGGAAATGCTCAGATTTGGGGGCTCATGGGGCATAGATTCCCCGTACTGGATATGTAAGGGCTCTATGCTCACCTTGCTCTGAGGGGCTTCCACGCAGCTCGCGTGACCTCCGAGTGGGGCTCAAAATCTGTGAGGTGTGGGCTCTTCCTCTGATTGCAGATTATCTGTATGAACTTCATATGAATTTTCACACCGGTTATACAGTGTGTGTTAAAATGTTATGAACTGTCAGCAGAGTCATCATGATTTTTTAAGGACAGCTGTGCACTCTGATCCATTCTTTGAGTGTTTAAAACTATCAGTCTCCCCCTATCTCTGTCTGTCTCTGTCTCTGTCTCTTCCCCTTCCTCTCTTTCTTAGCAGTACTAAGGATGGAACCAAGGGCTGTCACACTGAGCTATGTCAGCAGCCCTTTATTAAACTGACTTTTTATTTTTGGAAAAAGTCTTGCTAATTTGCTAAATTGCCCAGGCTGGGCTCAGATTTGCTGGGATTACTGTAAATATTTTTCCTGGAAATAGCTCACCTTCTTAAGTGTCTGCAGACTCAGCCTGGTCCATCTCTTGAACCCTTAGCAAGGTCCTTGGAGTCTGGGAGAAGCTGCTGCACCTGCAGTCCCTGCGAAATGATAGCGGTCAGTACACCTTGTGTTGCTGGACTCTCACTAATATGTGAAGTCGAGTCAGAAGAGATGCTAAGAGAATTCTGCAGTGCATTTCTCAGCAGCAAATTGGTTTGTTGTGCTCAGGTTGAGCTCCCAGATATATGCCTCGCAACCTTCTCCACAACACGGAGGAGGAGGATTTGTTAAGTGCTGGAGTGTATGTGGGAGGAGACGGAGGGCAAAATCAAATCGCTATGAGAAATGGAATCAAACTGCTCCTGAGTTTCAAGTGATATATTACAAAATCTGCAAAGATCTCATAATGCACATGGTGGTTTTGTGTTTGGAATGTAATCACCATTACTATTATTAATATAGCACAGCATGGCCTGATTAAGACAGGACCTCTGACCCCTTCAGGAGGCAGAGTTAGGCTCCATCTCTTTCCTGGTTGTGCTAAAAGCCTCCTAGGAAGCCTGGATTGTGGAATGCTGAGGTTTATAAGCAGGATCCATTCCTGCAATTTATGCAGTAGTGTCCATGGCTTTGTTTTTCTCAGAATAATTTTGTTGTTTTGTTATTCTTGGTTGTCTGCTATGGAAAAGCTGAGTTCCTTCTTCTCATATTTTAAACATTTAATGTTATGTCATAGTTTACAAAGTGAAGTACATCTAGGAGGCTGAGCCAGGAAGATTGCAAGTTGGAGATAAGGCAATGTAGAAACTTAACGAGATCCTGTTTCAAAAATAACAAATGAAGAAAAGGCTGATGAGTGACTCAGTGGGAAAGTTTTGTCTTCAGTCCCCAGTGCCACAAAAAAGGTAAAGTGGGATATAAAGCTTATAACAACAAGAAAAATAATAGCAGTATTGCAATGCTGTGCCTTGCTCCTCTGCACTTTAAGACCTTGCTTCTTGGAATGAAACTTTTTCAATTTTCTGAGCTGTTTCTTTTGGTATTTGTCATTAACTTTCCATGTCTGAATTATTTCACTTAACATTATGGTCTCAGTACCATATATTTTCCTGTAAATGAAAAATATAGCTGGCTCTGTCTTCCTGATAATTTTAGAAAATTGTAGAAAGGGTGAAAGCTTAGTAGGTAAAGTTTCGGTCTCTGAGTCAAAGACAAGCCAACCAGGAGCTGTAGGCTTTCCTGCAGAAGTGCACTCTGGGATAGAATCATGGCTACTCGTGGCATGAAGGGAAGGCTGAGGGCTTTGGAGGTTGAAAGTTCCAGGCTTACATGGTCCTTGAGCTCTTTACAAGATGTGAATATGGATAATTCCTTAGGCACCCTCCCACTCCATTTCCTTATTTCTTTTTAAATCTTTATTTGTATATGTTTGCCATACATAATGATCACATTTATCATGGAGAATTTGTATGTGTATATAATGTATCTTAATTTTTAAATTTCCTCCATTACCCTCCTCTCCCTTCAACCATCTTTCTCTCTCCACTTTTTAAATAATAAAACATTTCTTGGTACATTTTAGGCATACATAATGATAACATTCACCACAGAGAACTGCAAAAGCTGTTTCTACTCATTTCTGTGGAGTTGACAGTATAAATTTCATAGGTAGTTTCAAGATTGAGGGAGATTAGATAGATTAAATATCTGGCAAAATATTTGTTTTTGATGATCTCCAATATTTGCATTCCCTTCCTTCAAAGTGGTGTGTTCCACTCTTCTTACGTTTATTGAAGTGTTTTCTTTTCTTTAAAAAGAAATGCTGGAAATAAAAATCCTATTCAAGTTATTCAATTTCCTTAACTATAGCAAAAATCAAACCTTTTAAAGCCTTCTTTTCTTTTTTGGCCTATGGATCACACCAAGGCCTTGCACATGCTAAGGTAGCACTGTACTACTGAGCCACATGCCCAGCTTTAAAGTTATTTTCTCTCCAAAATTTCATTTTTATTATTTTGGTTGTATCAGTTCAGTAGGAAATACTTTCCCAGCCAGTTCTATTGAGGTTTGGAATAGGAGTGCCCAGCACCCCAGCCCAGCCCTCTTCTCTGCCTCCTGAACAGTCCTACCCTTTTTCTTCTCTGTTCCAGTAGCCCTGAAAAATTGACAAAGAATATGGAGTTGGCATATTTATGCTAATAGCAATTTCAGAATTATTCTTTCTCTTTGGCTTCAAATCTCTCAGGGAATAATTTGGCAAAAAGGAGGTAGTGAATTTTTAGAAATTAGTAACTCTAATTCTTTCATTCTTAAAAAAAAAAGATTTCTACTAATAATCTCTTTCATTTGCCAAAGGGTATTTTTGAAGATGGAGTGTAGAGCAATTTGCACTTTGATTTTTGTGCTTGCTTCTCTAAGAGAATATGATTACTACTGCTATTAATAAGTTTTTAACTTCAGCAAAATAATTTGCAAATGCTTATAGATAATGCATAGGTAATACCCTTATCAGCAAAAAGTGCTTAGTATTGCTAAACAAAGTTAAAAACTGTGAAATATGCTAAATGCTAAGCATTCTAATTTTTTTCTCAGGCCATTTCCTAGGATTGAAATAGAGTTTTTTGCTGTGTGGAAGATATGGAAATTTATATCTTACATCATGATACATTTCACTTCCTTGGCTAAAAACCTTTCATTATCTCTTTTGTAAAACGAATCTTTAGACTCTGGAGAACAAAATCCTTAGAAACCATGAATAAAGGCTAAATTTCTCTTTTCATAGTTCCCCCGCTGAGGGGAAATGATTTTTTGCAAAGATAGGTATCAGCATTTACAAATAGTAGAAGTCCGTGATTTCTTGAAGACACTACATTAGAAGTGAATCTCATGTTTTATGGGAGTTGCTTATGATTTCAGGGACATTCTTGAATGATTTCAGTTTCTGTAGCGCACATATGATTCCCCATACATATACATGGACTAGATTATCCTTCGTAGTTCTAAAATATTCAGTGAATATGTCTCTGTGTGTGAAGCTACATGGTTTCCCTAGTGAAGAGATGTCCATTTATTGACTACCTTCCTTGCCCAGAGATTTGACATGTGAATTTTCCTTAAACCTATCCTGTGAGTTTATTTCTATTGTCTCCATTTTATAGAGTCCAAGCCTCAGAAGGACTGTAACACTGACAAATCTCCATGTCTGGAAATTGGGAAACAATCACATTTCCAGTCCTTGTTTCCTAACAAAATTGGAAATACGATTTGGGAAAAATTTCTCCATGTGTCGCAAAAATGTAGAGGTGTAGGTCTTTTCTTGGATTTAGGAATCATGAAAATATATTCCATGGGTTAGTGATGTGGACACATTTTGGTGGCAGGGAATTGCTTTCATGTTCATGTTTCCAACGGGTTGCAGACTTTTCTTTGTGGGCTCCCAGGTGTGTGGGATCAGCTGGTGTCTTAGACCCTTTCTGGTTGCTGTGACACGATACCCAATAGCCACCACTTAAAATTATTTGGGGTCATGCTCTTAGTCCACAGTCAGCTGGCTCCAAGGCAGAAATAAGATGGCAGAAGGGGCCTCATGGAGGAACAGGTGGCAGCCAGGGAGGAAAGAGAGAAAGGAGGAACTGGGGACATGAATGCATCCATCTAGGTCACAGCCAGTGACCTCCTTCAACCAGGCCCCACCTCCGACAGCATAGTTGGCCCTGAATTCATCTGCGAGCGGTCCACCGATGAGCTCAGTGCTACATGATGTAATCACTTCACATGCATCAGATTCTGATGGGGATTTTAGATTTCAACCATAACAGTTGGTTTAGATAGACATTTCTGATTAGTGTCTTCATGGAAAACATTACTAAAACCTTTTCTTTCCCTATGTCAGTGTCATTGATGAATGAAGTGAGTATTGGTTGAGTGAGTTCAAAGTACAGAATAGCAAGAGGCTGCCCAGCTCCAAACAGATGCCACTACTCTTATCTATGCTCCCTGGAGCTTTAAAAATATCACAATCAGAATAGATGATCAAGTTGAGTCAGGAGGAAGGCATGAGAAGTGTTCCCAGGATTGACATGGTGAGGAATGAACATCCCCTTAGGAGAATACAGGGAATTAGCTCAATGGTTCCAGTGCCTGCTTTGCAAGCGCAAGGTACTGGGTTTGATCCCTGGTAACCACATACTACAGAGCCAAGTGTGGTGGCTCATGCCTGTAATCCCAGCACTCGGGAGGCAGAGGCAGAAGGATTGCTGAGTTCGAGGCTCAGTGCAGGATCAGCCTGAGCTACAAAGCAAGAAAGAATATGAACAATCCCTCCTCGAGCAGGAAAGATGATGGTCCACAATAGAAAGGCGGGACTTGACCAGAGGGCGAGGAGGTCTGAAGCGGGATTTGGGATGGAGGCCCTGCCTGCGCTCAGACCATTCATGAGAAGTGTGGGTACGACTAGGAAAGAGCAAGCTCCATGCCTCCTCCAGCTCCCACACTTGGTAGCTCCTCTTTTCCGATGATAAAACGACTTCCCAATCTTTCTGACTTTTCTTAGCATCTGGCCTTAGAATTAATTTTTTTTTCACTTAATGTCTGCCTGTACTTTCTTCTTTGAACCTGAAAGACAGTAACATTACTCAGACTTTCACCGTGAGGATGAAATATCCTCCTTTTCAATCACTTGTGTATCAGACCCCTTGTCCAAGATTACTATCTCAAGGGTCCTGGGAAAACAGCTTTTCTGACCCCGCTCATCTTCCAGAACCAGTCACTTGGATGCACGTTTTTCAAAATGTTTCTCTCCTTGGATTTACTCTCCCTATCTAAGTGAAAGAAGTGAGCTGGAGAGAGATGGTGATCCAGGACAGAAATGCCTAACTTAATACCTTCCAGCTGGATAATTCTTAGAAGAAAGGAATAAGGGCCGTCAGACAACAGGACGCCTAGGATAACAGTTAGGAAGGTCAGGTCCTGTTTCAGCTTTGTACACAAAGGGAGGCAATGGAGACCTGTGAGAATGGGAAGAAGGTGGTCAGCATGCAGATGAGTGATGAGCTAGGTCCAGGCACTGGTTTCTGTGGGGAAGAGAAGCTAAAAACTTGTGCTATGGAGAGTAAGTGATAGATTCTAGAGATAGAAACTAGAACAGATAGGGGCCAGGGAGTTAGCTCAGTGGTTCCAGCTCCTGTCTTGCAAGCGCAAGGACCTGGGTTCAATCCCCGGTAACCGCATACCATACTGGGTGTGGAGACTCACGCCCAGCAGCAACCAGTACCACATACCACAGTGCCGGGCGTGGTGGCTCACACCTGTAATCCCAGCACTCGGGAGGCAGAGGCAGGAGGATTGCTGAGATGTGAGTTTGAGGCTGAGCTGAGGGCCAGCCTAAACCACAAAGCGAGACCCTGTCTCACAAAAAAAAAAAAGAAACTAGAACAGAACAGATAGGACTTAGTGACCAAGTAGATGTCAGCAGTAAGGGAGAAGAACTAGGAAAGTTCTCAGTCTCTTAGGGGCAGAAGTACCTGCAATGGACTGGCAAACAAGATGTGCCATACACAGAGGCACCATATTATAGCCCTGTCTGCCTTCTGCTTCACACAAGCTTCTTCTCACTACCACTTCTGGAAGCAAAGAACGTTCTAGAATATCTGTCATTTAAAGTCATATGTCAATCCAGAATACTTTATTCAAAAAAGGATTATGAAATTTCACAGGGTTTAAGTAAATCTGCTATAGCCAATTCTTTTTCCTGTCAATCAGTCTAAGAAGATTAAATTTCCTTTGAGATTATGTTTATCTACCTGGACTTCACTTCCAATAAAACAAGGCCTGTATCCTCAAATTTTTATATTTTAGGTAATTCTCTGCAATTTTTTGGGATGTATTGACCTTGTGGTGATCTGAATTTTTATAAAACAGGAAAATGGCCCCCTCAGCCTCTAGAAAGAAACAATTATTATATGAATCAATATTGAGATTCTATTAAGTGCTGCTCATTTTTCTCTTCCTTGTTTTAACCAGTTTGCCCCATTTTGTTTACCTTGGGCTTTGTAGTTTGCGTACGATGATGAGGAAAAGGATGGAGGCAGGGTTTGGATATATCAGCGTAGCAGACCCTGGTTCATGGTATGGGAGGGGAGACATGCAAATATGGAGTATGGTTCAAATTATTTTGGTAACACTGGTACATGTGTTTGACCTCTACCAATATGATTTAAATCACCTGTTATCACTCAGAGGCAGGACTGTACCATGGGATGCTATATCCGACTTGCTATTGGGGTAGGGAACCGGGTATAACTGGGCCATAACCATGAAGGGTAGTTCTCCCTCCCCAGCTCCTTCCTTCCTGATCACCATGAGGTGAGCAACTCTCCTCCCCCAGACCCTTCCAACATCCTCTTCCTGCCTGGGAGCTGCCATCTGTAGACTATAACTGTGAGTCAAAGTGCACCTCTCCTTGTTTATGTGGTGGGTCTCAGTTATTGTGTCCAGCAAAGAGGAAAGTGACCAAGACCTACATATGGGCTACCAGCCTAGGTACAAGTCAAAGAGAAGAGGGAACACATGCGCGCGCGCGCTCACACACACACACACACACACACACACACACACACACACACCCTTGTTTTAAAGAAATAAATAACCAATGAAAAGACTCACAGCCTATCACAGGGCAGATGATGAACAAGCCGCAAGCTTTAGGAGGTGATCTGAAGTGCACCTCCATTAGGGAGGAAATTACCTGCAGACATGGAGGTTTAAAAGAGAACAGGCTACTAAGACAAGGGTCACTGTGGAATGAGAGTAGTGCACACGGGGCTTGGGACGGCAAGGACAGAAGAAGGTGAGAGTTTGCTAGAATTACTTTTCCTCTCCTGAGGCCAGGCCTGGGGCCCATAGACTGCCAGTGTGTGGCTCTTGGACTGGTCTCAGGGTAGTGGGAGCCGCGGCCTGTGATAGATCAGGCGACACCTCCCCTTCAGCTTCTGTCTCATTCTTTGCCTTTGTGCACAGCAAACTCTGCAGACCAGCTGTGGGTTCTCACTATTCCTTCTATCCATCTGCTCTGTCTTCTGATTTCCACTCCGGCCACTTCTGGAAGCTGGCTTTGTTACAATGACTCCCTAATGCCTAGCCTAAAGAGTGAAGCATTCTCACCCATTCCAGCTTGGTGACAGCTTTCTGCAGAGTCCCCACCAGCCTTCCTGGAACACTTCCTTTTTTTCTCCTCTCTGGCTACATCTTCTCTGCACACGCACAGGCCTTGGCTTCTCCGCTCTCGGCATCTTCTCTTCTAGGGCTCAGTTCTGGGCACTTTTCTCTCCAGATTCCATCTCCTCTTTTGTCTTCAAGTCCCCCATATGCTAATAAGACTCAGATTTATGTCTTCAATCCTTACAAGTATACTCAGTGCCACACTCACCCTGCCCAGTGCCTGGATGTGGGGTAGAAACTGATTTTGCCTCTTCATTCACTCCTCTTCTGGTTTCTCTTCTTAGGAAGCATTAATACTACCCATTTTATTACAAGATCCAAAAATATGCTGTTGGCTCATCCCTTGATTTCCTTCTTTCTCTCACTCTTTAAATCTTATCCTGTTGCAAATGTTATTCTTTTCTAAAAATGTATCTCAGATCCTTCCATCTCCTCCATCTCCATGCAATGCTGGAGCCCAAGCTGCTATCATCACTTGCCTAAACAGCTGATTTGGTGCTGTGTCTAAACCTGTCACCGCTCCAAATCCATTCTGCACACAGCAGTGCAGGCGGTATTTGCACACATAAACTGGATTGTGTTGTTTCTTTGAATAGCTTGCATCACTTTCCACTGCACTTGGAATAAAATCTCAGATACAAGCCACGGCCTTCAAGGTGCTACGTGATTAGAATATGGCCCTTTCAAGCTCCTTCTCTTTTCACTTGCTCCATCTGACCAAGGCTTTGTTTTTCCTCACCCCACAGCCTTTGCCTTACAGTTTAACCTGCCTGATCTCTCTGGCCTCCACAGGTTATGGATTCTCTTGTCATTTGGATCCAATTACATCTCTTCCATGGCACCTTCTCCTGTCACATGCCCTGAAGCAACCATCCAATTGCTGTTTGAATAGATCATTCCAGACCAGAAGGCCTTCAGTTTTCTGTGTCCAGAAAACAGCCCAGAGACAATGAATGAAGACAGATGACCTGGCCCTGGGACAGCATCTGGTTTTCTCTGTCTCTGCTAACCTTGCCCGCTCCTTGCTCTGGAAGGGCTGCTGCTCTGCACTTTGGAGCCAGGGGCCTTTCTCAGGCCTTTGTCTCAGTAAAGCCTTCCTTGCTGGAAGACTGTCCCCTTCCCTGTGTTTCTTTCATCAATGCCCAAGAGCTCTGCGGGGCTGTGACTCTTGATGTGGCCCCATCAGAGCTAGATGAAGACTTGGGTTTGGTAGGTGTTCAGAGGAACACGAGTGCAGGATGGCTGGAGTTTCCTGCCTTTGCCCCATCACTTCTCCTGAGATGGGCATCACACTCTGACTCCATCTGACTGTGTATGGGTGCTGTGACCTGCTGAGCGAGCTCTTCTTGCAGCATCTCCCACACATTCACACTCTCCTCTGCAGGAGCTGGAACTTCTCCCACTTGCCTCCTTCAAACCCACTGCTCCCAACCCAGCCATTGGATGCTGATTGGGGGTCTCAGGTTGGTGGTGACCAGATGGTTCCTCTGGGGCCTGTGGGTTTCTGGCTGTGTTTGCCACACAGCTTGGCACTCAAATGTGAGCCTGGCTTGATGGAATCTGGCACACTGAGTTTGTGTTTGTGAAGCTCACATCGTGGAGAGGTGGCCGGCTGAGGCAGGTGTGGGTGTCCAGGGCCCTGGTGGACTCTGTTTCTTTGCTGTCCAGAGATGTCTTTTCTGCTACCAGGAGAGGACATCAGTCTCTTTCCTGGTGCTTTATAACCTTCACTGTTTGGCTGATCAACTCATCTGTGACTTGTTACCACAGCAGTGGACTTGCTGTCTGAAACCCAGTTTCTTACATCTGAGTGACTTTTGGACACAACCTTTTGCTCACAAACCTTGCCCTTCTCTTTCTCTGCTGTTGGTTGGTTGATTGATTGATTGATTGATTGATTACTGCTGCTTTAATTTCCAGAGCTCCTTTAACAGAATATCTACGTGGATGCCTTGTGTGCACGCGCATGTGTATGTGCTTGTGAATAATTAGAGATCGAACCCAGGGCCTTTCGCATTAAATAATCTTTTTATATGTTACATGTGTTAAAAGAAGGCAAGAAAGATGAAAAATAGCAAACATTCCCATATTTGAAATACATTGTTCAGATGAAGCAAAGGAAATGAAGACTGCACCATTGGTGCTGACCCTGTGGTGCATGTGTCTGAGAAGGTCCCAACCTTGCTGTCTTTGGAATAGAATGAAGAAGCTTTATGGAGGCAAAAGGAACACATTAACCAAGATGAAAGAAAATGCTCATCATGGAGAGACATGGGAACACCTTGTGGCTCCTTTTCACTTTCTTTATTCAACTAAGCACAAAAATTACTGTGTCTCAATAGAATCTTTAGTATATAAATGTGAAATTAGGCCAGTGCTTTAGAAGACATATTTCACGCATGCTTTGCTGGTGACACACTGTCACTGATGTGTCTACCAAACCTAATTTTATGGGGATGCAGTGTTTCTCATGAATAATAACATGCAGAACAATGACAGAGCTAGAGGCCTCTATGGACAGAGTCCTGAGGTCGCCATGTTTTGACACCATCATTAACAAAATCTAGTCAACCTCTGATTGTAAGCACATCTTCTCCTAATGGCTCTTTCTGTCTCATGAGATGAACAACTCACTCCCACAGCCGTTTGAGCAGAACTGAAGGCTAAGTCTAGCCTCTGAGAAGTTGTATCTAGGCCGTCAGCCTGGAGGATGAGGAATTTGGCAGAAAGAGTGATGGAAGTTCTGTTCTATGTGGAAGGACCTGTTGGGGGTTCTTTTGTTCACCGATGATTTCTGAAGGCTGCCTCACTTTCTTCTTTCTGCAGTAGCTATTCACAGGGAGAGATTTCTAAGGATCTTCCCAGTGGCCCCACTTTGGGATGGCAAGTGAGAAATCCTGATAGAGGAGGCGTGAGTATTGTAGGAAAATGGTGAGAGATGGTGTGTGCATGTGTATGTATGTGTGTGCCTGGGTGCAAATATGCATTTGGGGAGAACAATCCTATCTTCTCTAGGGCTTACTATTCCATTGTATTCTTCAAATCACAAAGATAAGACTTTCAAAGTAAACATCGTGGTGCAGGTGTGAGAAAAAAGATTCCGAGAGAGTAGGAGGGAAAAGTGACTCTTGGTGACTTAAGCATGGGTCAACTCTGCTGATAGATGGAATTAATTAATGCGATTGAGTAAAACTTTGCACTTAAAATCAGAGTAATTATTTTCATTAATCACAACTAATAATACTCTGCTGAGAATTAGAGCCAATTGAGTTTGGAGAAGAAAAAATAGAGTCCTAGGGAAGTGTTAGGGTTATGGAAGGCACGATAATTAATAAGTTGATTCTCTCTCTCTGTCTCTGTCTCTCTTTCTTTCTCTGAGAATCTTACCCGTTTGGAACACAGAGCAAATGCACATTTTTCCAGTCTCATTTCATCTTTATCCTTCTTTCAGATTTACTATTATATTTCTTCTTAATCAGCAATAGATGTTTAGTCAGGTCTCAGCCATCTTGCCTATCCTTAGGGCCCACTGTTGGTAACCTTCATCTGCTCAAGGCCAGCCAGCTTTAGTCTCTCCAGACTGTGTAACCTCTGTTGCAGGTGCCAAACTCTCCCACTGCAGGACAAACACAGGTATAAAGAAGATGTTTATGGACATGGGTACTTGTGTTAGAGTGAAACAAAGCAGAAGCAGGCTGGATTTTTACGCAGTCTTGGCTGGCTGGCTCAAATCTTGCACATTCTCCAACAACGTATGTACATACACTTTTCTCCAAGTTGTTAAGTGTTGATAACATTCAACATTGGTTCTGGAACAGTACCTTGAATGAACATTGAGACATATTTTCAAGAAATGTCTGGTTCATTTTACTCCTTGGGTCTTAAAGAATAATTGTTTCCTCAGGTTTTGGTTTTCTGTGCTGGTTTAAGACATCAGATGCTGAATTGTTTCTTCTATTTGTCTCTCAATGAGTATTACCTCTGCATAGGAAGGCTATTGATTTTTTAATGTTGACCTTGTACCTGGCTAGTGTACTTAAACTGGCAATTAAGTCAAGTAGTTTTATGGCTAAGTTTTTGGGACCTTCAAGATAGAGCGTCATGTCATCAGCTAGTAGTGAGAGCTAAACTTCTTCCTTTCCTATTCATTCCTCTTATTTCATGCTCTTGTCTCAGTGCTGTAGCTGATGTTTCTCTGACTCTATTGAACAGGAGTGGTGATGAAAGACATCCTTGTTTGTTTCTGATTTTAGTGTGAAAGTTTCATTTTTTGACTGCTTAGTATGATGCTGGCTGTGGCTTTTTCATAAATAACTTTTATCAGGTACAGATAAAGTCTTATTTTAATTTTCTTTAGGATTTTAATCATGAATAGATGTTGGATTTTGTCAAACACTTTTTCTGCATGCATTGAGATGATCATATTGTTTTTGTTCTTGATTCTCTTAATATTGTGTATTACCTTTATTTTGGTTTTTTTTTTTGAGACAGGGACTCACTTTGTAGTTTAGGCTGGCCCAGAACTCACTACACAGCCCAGGCTAGCCTTGAACTCAGCAATCCTCTTGCCTCTGCCTCCAGAATTCTGGGATTATAAGCATGAGTCACCTTGCTGGCACTATGGTATGTGGTTTCTGAGGACTGGACCTTATGCTTGCCAGGGAACTAAATCCCAGGCCCCTGTACATTACCTTTATTAATTTATGTAAATTGAACTATCCTTGCATCCCTGGGATGAATCCAAGTTGGTCAGGGTGTATGATCTTGATTGTCCTCTGTATTCTGTTTGCAACTATCTTATTGAGGATTTTTGCATCTACATTTCTTAGAGGGATTGGCCTGTAGTTCTCTTTCCTAGTTAAGTCTTTCTGTGCTTTTCAAATCAAGGTAATAGTTGTGTTGAGGATGAATTTGGGAGTCTTGTGTACCTTTCAATTTCATTAAAAGATTTGAGAGGTAGTCTATTAGCTCTTCTCTAAATGTCCTATAGGATTCAGCAGTGAAGCCATCGGGACCAGGACTTATCTTTGTTGGTAGGTTTTTAATTACATTTTTAATTTCATTGATTGATATTGGGGCCAGTAGTCTTCTTTATATCTGTTTCTTTTTAAATCTTTATTGGTACATTACATATACACATCATGATTGCACTCCATAATGGTAATTTGTACCAGTATAAGACACAACTTAATTCTCATTTTTTCCCATAGCCCTACACACCCTACCACCCCCCATATACATAAAATTTGTTTCCTTACTTTTTTGTTACAATCTCAACATTTTCGCCCTTCTTCCTATTTTACACCGAGCATTTTCTATTCAATATATAACATACAATGCTAGGACTCATTTACATCTTCATTTTCTCATACCAGAGAAAAGATGCGATATGTACCTATCTGTGCCCTATTTATTTCACTTATGAGGATATTCTCAAGGTATGTCCATTTAAGTAGAAATGATTCAAAATTATCATTTTTTATGGCAGAGTAATACTCCATTCTGTAGAAGAACCACAGCATTTTTATCCAGTCTCCAGTTGAAGGACACTTGGGTTGTTTCCAAGATGTAGCAATCACATATTGGGCTGCTATAAACATATGTGCACATATGTCACTGTGATATTTGTCTTTTAATTCTTGTGTGTATATACCTAGCAGGGCAATGGCCG
>PVIR01014858.1:0-39538 GCA_004026965.1 Petromus typicus
AGAAGATAAGCTTTCTGAAAAATATTATATGCATTGTCTAACAGAAAAAAATCAAAGGACATCTCACATGAAGGTTAGAAAACTAGTGAACAATTTTCTTTGGGTTTCCACTCTATTAGATTTTTAACTAGAAACATCTTCAAATTACTGAAGTACAGACACTGAAATTGATTAAAAGGATGCTTCTCTTGCTGATAATAAATAATAGAAACTGTTCTTAGGTATAGGAAAGGTCCAGCGTAACTCCTGGGTGGCAGACGGTCTCCTCTGTATACTGCCTGCCCCTCCTGCCATTTAAAACACTTATCTTCTTTGAGCGAAGTGATGAAGTTTCTCCAGGTAGCTATGTTTTTATCAGTAAGATGGATATAAAAATACTTTCTGCCTCAAAAGATTTTGTATGTTTGAATATATTACCAAAGCAAAAGGACTTAGACCAATTCTGGAACTCAGTATAAATGCTTAATAATGATTATCCCTTATTACTATGACTTGGATATAATTGGTGCTCATTGAATAACTATTGATTGATTATCATAGCTAGTCCTGCCAGCTTTCTGTGTGCAAAAGAAAGCCAATTTTTTTAAAAGTGTGATTTAGAGGCGTACATAAAGTATATTCTGTCCTGGTATACAGTTTTTCTTAAGTAGCCATATAGTCAGTATGCACAAAATACTTGTAGTAAAAGGCAAAATGAAAATAATACAATATAGTTGACCACACTGGTTGGAGATGGGCTCTGCTTGTTAGCTGAGGGCACTGAGTGCATTGTGAGGGACTTCTCTGTGTTTCTGACTGCTCAGCAAGCAACGAGGCGACTGTCCCACAGCGGAGGGCATTTTGGAACCGGAGGAGCCCAGCTCCACGGTCTGTGACAATGCACAGTGGTTGATGAGTTAGTTCTAGAGGCTTCTGAATTTTAATGATGCTGGAGATGATATTGTGTGTCCTTCAGCTTGTTAGAGTGACACCAGCACTCCATAAATCATAATACCTGTGTATTGTAAAATCAATAGCAAAGTGCTATCTCAGCGCGAACCCTTAATAAGTTTTTCGCCGGTCTAACAGCTTAAACTTTGCCATAACGCCACTGGACCTGTAGGTTAGGATCAGAGCATGCTTAATTTGTTTTGTAATAGAGACTTTTCACTAATGAAGGACCGATTAGTTAAGCTTTAGTTGCCACTCTAGTGATCAGTGGGCAGAACAGCCTGTGCAATTAAGCTCGTGTATCTCTGTCCTGAAGCAAAAAAGCAGGCTTAAACAGTCAATAAATGTTAATCCAGTCACAGCCTGTCTCTGCCTTTGAAGGCTGCCCATGAGGGTTTTTTCCCCACATCACATTTTTTTCATCTTGTTTTAAGTGGGGTGGTCCCCATGGAGTCGGGATGTGGCGTACATGACCTCCCACAGTTCAGTAATAAGATCTGGCATGCTAACAACATTGTCTACAGATCTGTCATCTATAGGTCTGTCTGTCCCCACCCCCATCTCCTCGGTTCTTTATCCAAGGTTGCATAAATGAGCAGTTGAAGCCCATGAGCCCTCTGGATGAAACTGGATAAATATGTATGCAAAAAGGAGGGTGTGCTTTTGTGTTGCTAGGACACACGTTGCGGGCTCCCTTCCACCTTCACTCTGCACGTATGTGGTGGGATAGGACAGGAAAGCTTTTTCCTTACTTGCTTTTATTGGAGTGAGTGTGGGATGTGGTAACCACTGGTGAGTGATGGGCACGTGAGTTCAGGGTAGACACGGGAAGCCAAGGAACGCTTCACAGCTGTTCCTGGGCTGGGGAGGAAGGCAGAGGGAGAAACAGAAGGGATGAAGACTGGGGTTAAAAAGACTCCCTGAAAACTATTTAACACTCCCCATGTTATCTATATCCTCAAACAATTGTCTATCTGTCTGTCTAATTTTTTCTCTTTCACACAAGAAAGAGGAGACTGACAACCAGACAAAAAAGTAGTTAATAAAGACTCTTGTGCACAGACTTGTGGGAGAGTGAACTAGAATGGTCTGAAACATTCCTGTCTTCTGTTGACTCCAGATCCACGTGCTTTGGGATTCTGGGGACATTTATTTATTTCCTTCTTGTGCAAAGGCATTTACTTCCCACATAGCAATCATGGACTCTGATTATTTCTCATGATTTGTCCCATTCTCCTGATTAGGATGTTAAAGGTAGGGGAAAGGAGACCAAAAGAACACCAGCTGTCAGTTGTCCAGGTGTCACTGGCGTGGGGTGTCAGTCCTAAAAAATGATAAACACCAAATGCTGACCCAAACAGGGGGCTTAGAATTTAATTTTCCATTAACTTGGGTTAAACTCGTTGTTTGACTGTCTCTTAATTTAGCATACTAATATTTTATGGTAAAATGTTACCACTTAAAACTAAGGTAACAAATTATTACTCGGGGGTATGTATTAACTTGATGAAATTATCCTTTTCAAATCTTCTGTAGCTGGAGGCTTCTTAAACATTGGTCTTCTTTCCGAAATGCAAACACTTGGATAAAATCTGATAGCTACGGAGCAGCCAGGAATTAATCATGTCCTATGAACTCATTTATGTTAGAAGAACCCTCAGTAATTTCTCTGCGACTCAGTGATTTTTTTTTTCAGAGAAAAGCAATACTGTAGAATATACACAAATCTATTAACCTTGCCTTATTAAGGCACTCTTTCCATCACTCTGTTACTCACTTTAGAAATATTTACTGGATACCTACTGTGTGCTCGTTGCCGAGGCAGGTGCAGAGGAAATGACGAAAACACAAAACCAGCGTGGCTTCCGCCCATGGTCCTGGGCTCACGGTGGGAAACTCAATTTGTGCAAAGAAATACATTTAAAGGAAGAAATTCAAACACAAATATATTGATTATGAGCACTGAAGGCAAAAAATAATTAGCATTCCTCAAGTAATTTATGACCAGAGTGGGCATTGGGCTGTGACCAGGGGGTCTTAAGTTACTCCGTGATGGTGTTTTTCTGAGCTCTCACTCTGGAAAAAGAGCCACGTCTGATACTCTGGTGCTTGTCAAGAAGATTAGAAATATTCAACTCTCAAACTATAATTTTATTTTTCCTCTTAAAAATATAAGACTATAGTTTTTTCTGATGTACACAGATATCTCAGAGTCAATGAAAGACACACAACACGCATGATATTGTAGACATTCTTCTGAACTCTTGGCTGTATGTAGAATCATTTGAGAAGTATGATTTATTTTAGAAGGTACTCTGTTGTGATTTCTTGGACTAAACCAAGGAGGACCTTTTGAATGTGGAGAAATCATTGTAAATGTTCTGTCCTCAAAGTCTGAATTTTGGCAAGTTGGGGGACTCCTGAGTGGGCCAGAGTGGACAGATGTGGGGATGGCCCTTTGTGAATGAAAGCTCTTCGTGAGTTTGAGTAATGGGAGGCAGGAATGTGAGTCATCCCTGCCAGGGGATTTTTAAGTAGAACTGACTGTTTGGCCAGTGGTCAATGAGTTCCAGGGGTAGTAGCAGACAGTAGAACACAGACAGAAGCTGGTTGCATGGAAAGTATTGAAGAGGATGTTAGGACACATTTCTAGAAATCCCACTGTCCAGGCCTACCTGGAAATTCACTGTTCACAAAGCAAGGCACAAATACCAGAGATACCTAGATGATAAAAATAAATATAAATAGCACTGGGGATGTAGGTTAGTGGCTCCACACCTGCCTGGAACCAAAGGCAAAGTTCCAAGTTCAGTCCCTGTTACTGCAAACACCCCCTACACATACATACACACACACACACACACACACACACACACATACACACAAACACACACACATACACACACACACACACACACACACACACACACAGAGTTTCCTTTCAATCATAAAAGTAAGAAGACCGAAACAGTCTACTCACTTTCTCCCAGACTTTCCCCATTACCAATGCTAGAAAGCACCACAAACCAAGAAAAATCATTTGAGCTCACAGCTGGGGGAAGCAGGAATGGAAGGAAGGAAATCAATATCATTATCAGTGTTGTTTAACATTTTTTGCTAAGCTTCACCGCCTAACAAATATTTAATAGCTCGGTTGTCCCCCAGTCTGGTTAACCAAGATACAAATTGGGAGAGGAAGGAATTCCACACTGAAGCTTCCAGCAGAACTTAGTGTTCATTTTAACCAATTATAGGCCATTAAAAGCATATGGTTTTTCCTGAAGGCTCTACTTTGAATAGATAAAATCCATTCTTTTTTTTTTTTTTGAGGCAGGGTCTCGCTTTGTGGTTCAGGCTGGCCCTGAGCTCAGCCTTAAACTCACATCACAGCAATCCTCCTGCCTCTGCCTCCGAGTGCTGGGATTACACCTGTGAGCCACCACGCCCGGCTCTGTGGTATGTGGTACTGGTTGCTGCTGGGCGTGAGTCTCCACGCCCAGTATGGTATGTGGTAACCAGGGATCGAACCCGAGTCCTTGCACTTGCAAGACAGGCGCCAGAACCACTGAGCTAACTCCCCGGCCCGATAAAATCCATTCTTGATGAAGATACCCCTTACTTTCTGTATAAAAGGCACAAATATCATCCCTCCTGCAAGAGCTGTGGCAGAATGACAGACGCTGAAGTGGAAGAGGAGGCTGGTAGTGAGGGAGAAGTGACAACTTCCTGCTTCTTACCCAGAGCTCCTTCTCACAGTGGGGTTCAATGGGGCCAACAGCCAACCATCCATGAGACTAGCTCTGTAGTTCTGTCTCACTCTTTCCAGTATATATCATATCAAAGGATGTCTCCTGGGACACTAGCCTTTAAAAAAGCAAATGCAACTCATTCTACAGATATTCACAGCTCAGCAGTAGGTTGCCTTCAGGTAGAAAAGGACAGGTCTGAAGGCAGAGCCCTGGTGGGAAACACATGGTCCCGGTATGGCACCCACAGTAAGCACAGACTCACAGGGGCTCACATAGCTTTCTAGACGAAGTTTTTGGCAAGCTTCACTTTTGTTAGCTCTTTTAAAAAAGATTCTGAGCATTTCTCTGGAAGAACTGGTCTAATTCTCCATCCTGCTAGGGCAGCCATGATTGTTGCAGGGCATCCTGGGAATCTAAGGCTTTGAGAGTGAAGCTCCAGTCTCAACTTTTTCTTTAAGATTTGAAAGTTTTGCCAGAAATGAACAAGGGTAATTCAAGTGTTTTTGTGGGTAGAAAGTGAGGAAATTAGCAGGCAATAGTCTCACAGTAAAATGACTTAAGGACAGGGAAAGAAAGTCAACTTGTAGAGCAAAAAATTGACAGCAGGAAGAGTACAATCTTTGGAATCTGACACACCGCCTCTGCATATCTGCTTTGCCAATTAACTTTGTGACTCTGAGCAAACTTATTTAACCTCCTGGAGCCTTATTTTCATGGGATTGCTGTGAATTTTTATTGAGAAGGCGCATAGAAGCACTGAAGGCTGAGGACAAAGGGTTGTTGTTCCAGATCTACTGCTTTCCCTATCCCTTTCCTTTCCTTTTGGTTTGGGGCTAAATGCAAATATTTCTGCTCTTTTAATGCTTTCACATAAAGAATCTAGAAAGAAGACAACACTCTAGTCAGTAAAGACATAATAATACCCAAAGCTAAGAAGATAATGTTTAATTGTCCTGAAGGGTATATGATAGTTAAGTCTCTGAAATTTGAGTATTTCTTATTTCCTTTTGCCAAGATTTGGAAGATGAAATTGTCCTTTGTAAGCATGAATGGGTGACATAAAACACTGGGATCCTGATGAAGCTTGGCTCTCAGCAACCCCTGCTGGCACTTAGGATTTCACTCCTCACTATGATGGTGGTTAATGTGCTAATCATGGAAAACCTTTAGTACCCCTGTAGTTCAGGCATTGGACACTCTGTATTTCTGAATCAGTTCGAGGTGGGCTGAATCCTAAACCCAAACAAAACTAGTGTGTGGCAGGGAATAGTTTCTTCTGTGCTCCAATAACTTCAATATTTTTCATTAAAAAAACACTTGAACCAAAAAAGTACCTATACCGGATGCCTGGAAAAGGCACTTATGTTTTCCTTTTTATTTTTAAACAAAACAAGGAGCTGAAAACATCAGAAATAATGAAACCAGCATATTTTTATTGCTCTGTTCTTACAAGAACTGATTTTTAATGAAATTTAGTTTAAAACAAAAAATCTTGTTCCTGGGTTGAACCTTTTTGCATTCCAGCCTGGGGCTATCTTTTATTGGTCAAGTTATAAACCCCAGAAAAGGGGGTTTTATAGTGGAAATGCTGACAGAACCCGCACAGTGCTACTGGGTGCCTTGCTAATTAGTCTGCAGCCCTGAGAGCTGAATTCCACAACATGTGGCCTGTACTCTAGCGAGCTTACAGCACGGGCCAAAGCTTCAAGCTTAACTGGGCATTTCTGTGCAAATGGGGCTTCGTGTAGACTATGTCAGAGCTCTGGCAGTTGTGAAATGCTAGTACTTTTGAGAAAGAGAAAGCTGTCTTGATCTTCTTATTTATTTGATTGTGAAATGGAACTGTTTAGAATCCCTGGCATAAGTGCTCCTCCATAGACTATAAGCCTGGACAGTTGGGTTTCTAGAGAATCATTTTAGCATCTATTGAAACGCCTTCTGTAAAGCCAGCTCCTGTTTACACTGAAATGCTTGGTGCTGAAGTTGACAGAGAGGCATCCTGCCCGGGAGCTGAAGTGAATGAAGGGCAGGATGCGCCGAGCTCCACATAAGGCCTTCCTGAGGGTTTGCTTCTCTGCCTGTCTGGCCTCTCCCCTGTCCAGAATGATTACAGCCTCACACTGGCTGGGTGCAAGGCTCTTAGGCCTACGGCATACAGCTCCCGAGTCCAGTCTAAAGATGATTCCGCTCTGTTACCATGGCCTGGTGTTAAACACATTCTCTATTCAGGGCCTTCCACAAACAGACAAACAAACAAACACAAACAAAAGCAAGGGAAAGAAAGAGAAAGTTTCGAAAATAACCTCCTGTCTCTGTTGTGATCAAGATACCTCTCTTCCATCCTCTCTCCTTTAGCTCCTCGCTGATTTCCTTTGGCTGCGGGTCTTGATTTCCTCAGCCACACTGGAGAGGTTAGAGGGACTCATACAGATAATGTTCTGAAATTCTCAGTGGTTGTCCAAGATATACATAACCCCGAAGACAAAAACCAGGATAGCAAAGTGTCAAAAAGACAAGAGGTTCTCACAAAGGACATCCTGGACTCCACCGGGATACCTTGTGGTTGAAGGCTCTGCAGGCCTAGTCTTGGCCCTCCTGAAAACTAATGCCGTACATTTAAATAAAATCACAGGAGCTAGGCTACCTTTCTCCTGGAACTTGCTGTCTCTTATCAATATATTGTTGGTGCAGAAATGAGTGCTTAACCAACTTTTAGGGCATAGTGTATAAGAAGACAACAGAGATCTGTGGTAGAATTGATCTCCTTGAAGCAAATAATAGCAATGGCAAACTTTTCTACTTTCTTTTAGTGTGTTTTGTTTTGGTGAGGTGCATGGTGAAATGAGTAGGATGCTTCTTCTCAGCTCATATGGGCTCTAATGCAATTTTAAAATGAACCATTGTCAGTTATGAACACACAACTAATAAATAATGTACTACTTATGTGCATTTACAAGCTGACCTCTTCATAGGAGAAAAATTATTTAAAGAAAACTCTTAAATGTGATCAGAAAAAAATGAGGCTGGATGTTTTCTCCCCCATCCTAATTCTTTATAAGATAGTGGCTCTTAATATGATCAAATGATTATTCTTATTGAGAATTAGATAAATATAATTTGGCAAACTATTCATGTTGGACTTCTCCAGCCCCGTTTTGGATATAGGTGTTCCACTGATTGTAAGACCAGCAGTTAAATCATGCATACTGACCTGGGGTTTGGAGAAGGCATGCTCACTAGGTCACAACCCAGTAAGCTCTTCAAAAACTAAATGATCACATTTTGAGTAAGTTGTGGGCCTGTGGGAATATCTATGTGGGAGAGGAGAGCAAGAGGAAATTAAAAAGCAAACCTTCAAAACTATGTATGCAATTGTACTGGCCTTGTTGAAAAGATAGCACTTTAATGAAGAAAATTTTGAGTAAAAGAAATGATGCAGAACTGCTTACCGTACTGGAATTTGGTTAACCGAGCTCACTACAGACAGATAGGCCATGAGAGGTGCTGAAGCAACAGTGCCCTGCTGTCCTCATCCACTAGCAATAAACTACAGGTCGAGAGTTTACTTGTCATAAGGGGGTGGGTGGCAAGCTGATCCTGAGGCGGTGTGAGAGATGAAGGGCCACATGTGAGTCACTGCAGACTCAAAGAAGAGCAGGAAGGAAAACTGACTGTGGATGAGATCAAGATTCCTTCTAACATTGGAGTCATCACACATTGGGGTGATAGTTCACAGGCAGAGAGATCAGTGGAAGGACAAGAGCCCAGAAGTGGACATGAGATTTCAGTGGAATCACAACTTTTAAAATACTACTTAGAAAAAGATTGGTTATACATGTGAGTAGGTAGGTTATTCATATCATATGCAAAACTATTTCTTATGTATGAAAAGAAAATAATTTAAAAGCTTAGAGGATTAGATACTGAAATGTATATAAAACGGGTTGAAGAAATTTTTAAAGGTAAAGTACAAATTACTCTGGAAAAGGCGATGGATTAGACTAAACAAACTGGTAAAAGTCTGCAGACTGGTAGAAGACATGTGAAATACATATCAATAGAATAGTTTGTGTATTACAAATGCACATATATTTACTCATTAGTTCTAGGAGTGTAAATTAACCCTTTTGCAGATATGCAGCAAGGCCAGTAACTATGAAGCATGTTTAAATTACAAATGTATTATGATAAAAGACACTTCGCCATTCGTCTACCTCAACACATCCCCCATCAGTCTGAGCACGCTCATCTGATAGCTCCGGCCACTCCCTGAAGCAGGTCTGGGAGTGCTCTCCTGAGTGTCTTTAGCTGCGCTATCATGGCCGCCTCAAGTCTTGATTTGATTCAAAACATTTACCTTTTGTGGTTCATTGTGACTTTGGGGAAGAGCCAGAAGTGGCACTGTACCAGATCCAGTGAATAAGATAGAAGTGGACACAGTCGTGTTTTTTCACGAGGCTGCCTTTGCAGCAGCAGTCACTATACTTTTGATTACACTTCAGAAAGACACTCACAGCAGGGGATTCTTAGAACTGCTGCAAAAGGGGGCGAGAGTGACAGGGTGAGTGTGCTTAAAGAGAGGGAGTATTTTAAGGGTGATTAATGACAATATGTCTTTTACTATAAATAACTAATTTTTATTTAAATGAACACTATATTTTCAACCACCCCAGCCCTTGAAGCTGGCAATATTTAATGTAACAGAACTTGAGCATATCCTATACACAGCAGTCTCTAGCCTCGGTGTACATAGTAAGGAAACTTTCGTTATGCGTGTAAGGGGTCATGTGTTAAAGTTATTCCCTGCAGCAATGAAATAGCAAAGGGAAAAAAAGAACAAGCCAAACCAAACCAGTAGCAAACAGAAAACAATAATCTGGGAGCAACAAGAATGTTCTATCAGTTATGAAATACAAATCAGAAAGTAAAATATTACTATACAATGGTTAAAATGAATGAGTTAGAGCTACGTGCATAAGAAAACAGCTCTCAAAAAGCAATTTGCAAAAGGTTATATATACATTGAAATCTTTTACATTAACTTAAAAATTTACTACACACTTCTATTGTGGTATGGATACCTATATATGCTACACTATAATGATGAAGTACTAAAGAATGATATTCTATCTCCCAGATAGAGGTTTACTTTGGGGAGAAAATGGGGAATAATTAAATCCACATAGTTTTATTTTATTTCTTTAAACAGATCTCAAGCAAATAAAGCAAAATGTTAAGTTTTATTAAATGCAGATCATGGTATTGGAATCTGTTATATTACTTTCTATTCTTTATACTCTTTTTGAACTATTTCATAATTAAAAAGAAAGAAATCATACTCCTAAATACTAGTTATTCTTAATGTGCATTCTCTAAAATAATCTTCATTTTCCAATATAATTGTTTGGAAATAGGAAATCATTTTAAACCTTATTTTCTTAATACTATCATTTTACCTATAACTTACAATGTATAGACTTCATTACTATAGATCACAAATATTATTAATTAAAATACATACATGTTGATGGGTAAAAACCTCACTGATTAGAATGTGTAATTAAAAAGTTTTATAAAGGCTGTAAATCTTTTAAAAAAACTATAAATCCTTAAGCAAATCACCTACAGAGCCCAAGCTCAAGCAATTCATTCTTCAAACGTTTTTGTTACAAATTCATATACATATATATCCAACAAAAATTAGAGCATATTATGTAAACTGTTTTTGAAATAACTTTTTCACTTACATATAACTTCCTGCTTCAATAAGTCATTTTCTTTATTATCAGCTAAACATTACACTTTCTGCAAATTATTATATTTTAGTTCATTAAAAAGAAAGTACTGTGCTGTTTTTTCTTTATAAAAGTCTTTTCTGTCAATGTCATATTCTGAGTAACTATAAGATTATGAGACACAGTGTGTTTTTCTGTGTTTTGTAATGGAAGATAAAGCACATGCTCATTGTAGAAAATATAAAAAATATAACGAAGTTTTCAAATTCCTCATAATCCCACTGCTCAAAGAAAATCAATATTTATCATCTGGAATATTTCTTCTCATTCTGTATATCCATTCTAATACATCTATATTATATGGACTATAATTTTACTTTGTAAATTTAAAATATCCAGTATAAAATGTACAGTTCATCTTTTCTTAACTTGACGTTTCTTAACTTGACTTTGCATCATTAAATGTTCTCTAACGCCTAAGGTACTAACATTTCGACAGATGCCATCAAATAGATTGACCAAAGTTATTAGCTAGACCAATATCATTGGACATTGATGATATTTCTAGCTTGTCACTGTTAAGATCAGCACTGTAATAAACACTTTTATATAACAATTTTGGTAAGCCTTGGTGATTATATCCTTCAGATAGATTCTGGGTCAAAGAATGAGAACTTTTTTGAAGCTCTTAATGCACATTACCAAATTGCTTTCCAAAAAGACTGGCAGAATTTTATGCCTACACATAAGTGATATGGGCAATCTATAAAAGACATTAAAAGTTTTATTTTCATATAATCTAAATGAGCA
Organism: Petromus typicus; assembly: GCA_004026965.1. Taxonomy (NCBI): domain Eukaryota; kingdom Metazoa; phylum Chordata; class Mammalia; order Rodentia; family Petromuridae; genus Petromus; species Petromus typicus. The sequence continues at coordinate 11,225 of PVIR01014858.1, forward strand.
TATTAATGCATGGAATGAATCTGTCCCAGAATTTGATAGAATAATCTATGCTCATGATTTAATTTTCTTTAAAATCTATAGATAAAAGTAGTTCTTATAATGATAAAATATTTTCATAATTAATGCATTAGTCATCTCATTTGATAAATGTCCTTTTCAGGAGCGCTGAAAAATGAAAAAGAAAAAAAAATGAATGTCTTTTTTGTGGTTAAAAATAATTCATTTGGAAATACTATAAATTTGCATATAAATTATTAAGGGTGCTCAAAAATAGAGAAAAAACTTACTTGGAAGAGGAAAAGACTCAATGCTTTTTAAATAATATGGACCATAATTGGAGCTTATTTATAAAACATTTTCATTATTAAAACCAAAACATATGGTTGTTTTTCATGAGAGTTGGCAAGTGTTTTTATTGCTTTATAAAAAATTATTGAATTATGCTCTATAAATCTAATCGGCATATAGATTTTTAATGGTATATATTTTCTTTCATTAACTTGGAGCTGTTTTCTATAAATACCAAACAGTGGTAACAGCTCAAAATGAGGGGATATACGGTTAAAGTTGGTTGTTTAAATTTTAGACAAAGCAAATTTTGAAATATAATTTTAAGACTTTCTGGGCAGGTTAATCAGGGCAATAGCTAAAGGAATCTTTTTTTCAAGTTCCACTTTTAAGTATAAATGCTAAACATCAGAAAAGAAAGATGGGAGATATTAAGTAATTTTTAACTTCAGATGCTAATGAAAGTCAGAAGTCTGGCCACAAGAATGGGTTGTGCTTACTGTGTTCTTTCTTTTTTTCATACCCAAATAGTTACAAATTTCACATTTAATTGTTGCCAGCCTCAGTCCATTAAGGTGGAGTTCCAAGGAGATGAAGACTCTCACTGTCACAATTGCTGTTTAGAATGTGAAGACAAACCAGTTAGGGGGTTGTGTTGAAGGCTGGAATTTGTTACTGAGTAGCCCCTTTCAAAGTGTTCAGTCCACTGAAATGGCTTCTGTCCATTTGTGCCACTTTGTGTCCTTTACGTTTAGGACCCGGGCATCTCCAGAGATCAGTGACAGCTCCCCATCAGCCCTCTTTGAGGGGTGACATGTTAGCAGGATGGAGATCAGCTGGGAAACAGAAGCATGATTATTCTTAGAGCGTCTTGTCCCAACTGCTGTGTCTCAGATTAGATACTGTCATAAATATTTCAGGGGTAAAACAGTGACATTGCAACTTATTGAATAAAAATCATTATGACTTTTGTTGTTGAGAAAAAGGGTGAGGGGAAAGATGGAAGGAAGTAATTTTGTGAAGACTCAAAGATGGAATCTTAGTTACTGGATCCAAGAGAAGTTGAACAGGTAGACTAGGAGGACAAACTAAGATTTCTTTGTTTTTTTTTTTTTTTTTTAGGTTTTTTTTTTTTTTTGAGACAGGGTCTGGCTTTGTGGTTCAGGCTGGCCCTGAGCTCAGCCTCAAACTCACATCACAGCAATCCTCCTGCCTCTGCCTCCCGAGTGCTGGGATTACAGGCGTGAGCCACCAAGCCTGGCACTGTGGTATGTGGTACTGGTTGCTGCTGGGCGTGAGTTTCCACACCCAGTATAGGTATATGGTTACCGGGGATCGAACCCAGGTACTTGCGCTTGCAAGACAGGCGCTGGAACCACTAAGCTAAATCCCCGGCCCAAGATTTCTTTGTTTTTAAAAATAATAAATTATATTTGTTTCTTTAGAAACTAAGGACTATTCATTAATAAGTATATTTATTGCTTATTATCTGTGCTGCTATGTCCAAGTGAGAAAAGAAGTAGCTCTAATGTATCTGAGGACTGTCTAGCCCAGGAAAAAATGAGGTTGAGACATAATAATCTACTTTTAATGTTGATACTGGAAAGGAACTCACTCAGCTAATATCTAAGTGGTCTCAGGATCATTGGGCCCATCCTGCTGATGATACAGCCTATTCAAACTGGCATCCACAAGACATGGCTGGAGAACATGTATGTAATATGTAGGCAAAGACAGTTAATACAGTCCAACAGAGTCCATGGTGACAAGTGTGCTAGGAAAGACTACAGAAGCACACAGCATAGTGGCCAAGAGCTTTAGCACTGAAAGTAGACCAGTGCTAAGTGCTCCATCTCAGGCAAGTGACATAAACATCCCAAATCAGTTTATCTATTTGTAAAATGGGTCATGTATATGGTAAGAATTCAAGCAGTTGTACATGACAATGCCTAAAGGAGAAATACCAGATATCCTTGAGTCTAAGATGTCATCAGTTGGACAATGTGTCCTTGGTAAAGTAACAGCTCTGGAGAAAACAGCAGGAACAGTACTTTTCTGTAGAGTAGATACAGATATTGACTACAATCTACTAATGGCATAAATTTAGTTACTTTCTTCATAAGCTGTAAATTTATAGTGTAGGCTCTTCTATATTGAGATAGAGACTTCTGAATCAGTTGGCAACCCATAGCTACACATATATTGCAAGACTGTGCCATGTGGATTTCCAGAGCTGACACTTGTGATGTTGAGCTTATTTAGGACAGAAAATATAATTTTAGGGGAAGTGGATGGAAGACAAACAGGTTTTCATTTGCATTTCCTTTTTGGTTAGTCCTATAGCATCCTTTCTTTAACTGAGGGAAGTTAAGTAGCTTTTCTTGAGATTCAGATGGAAACTCCTATGAGACAGATATTTAGTGCTTCAGAGATAATCCTTAATGATGCATGTTTTGATTATTCTAGACTATAATCAGCTAGATTTGGCAAGTTATCTTGCCTTTGGCCACATCGCTACACACATTGGATAGCATTCTTCTATTTTCCAATAACTTTTTTATTTCAATGCTACCTCCTAATATAATCTTTTTAAAGATATTTTCAGAGTAATTAAATAAATTTCATGTACTTGCAGTGCTATTCATAGAAATAACTAAATTGAGATGATAATTAGCTAAGCAGATCCTCCTAAGTGAACTTGACTTCATAGACACCCAGTGATGAAGCCAGCAGTTTCCTTCTAACATCAATAATAAGATTCCTCCAACCCCAGAAATACTAAAAGATGTATCTTAAGATGGAGGCAGAAGAGAGAGGAAAGAGGGTCCTTTGGGCTGAGGCAGTAAGGTCTGGGACCACTTACATGTGGGTGTGTTGGAGCACTTCACGGTGGGGAACACATGGTATCAGGATGGGCTGAATTCTTGGACACATTTGCTAATAGGCTGGTTTGGCAACCAGAGTAGTTTGGAACATAATAATTTGAGATTATATAAAATGTTTTCAAGCAAAGAGGTGATACAATTCTAGCACAGAACAGACATTTTGGTGATATTATACATTAGATTGAAAAGAAGGAGAGAAACCATATGGATATCTTAAAGGTCCAAGTGAGAGAAAATGCAAACCTCAACTGAATGAGAGACATTTAGGAAAGATAATTCATGGTCTGGTAGGACTGATGGATGGCATGTCCTACTAAATTATTCTACTAAGTCATCTAGTAGGGGCTCTAGAAATAAATTATTTTAGCTTCAGAGTGTCAAGTAAAATAAACTCAAATCTAAAATTGTAATGATAATCTATATCTTTCTTCAAGAGTGTATATTTCAAAGAAGAAAGAATAAAATTTTATCTTTATGTGTTACCCCTTTGCAAGTAAGCAGTTACACAGTCTTTGTCAAGGCCATAGACACACATGGGGACTTTGGGGCCAGAGAGCTTTTCCACACAGCCAAGGAACCGCCCGGGTGATTGATGTGAGCCTGCAGGTAGTGTCCCTGTCTTCTTCCTTCGCCTGTAGGCCTGGAAGGGAAGGTCTAGAAAGTAGGTCATGCACCTCAGAGTTAGAGAATTAAAAGTGAATAAATAGGTTTTAGGTGAGGGACAAATACAGTTGCATATGTGAAGTTTAAGACTACAAGATATTTAATAACTTAAATTCTCTTTTATTCTGTGGGGTAGGTAGCAGACAGAAGAAATAGAAGCAAGGTTATGTTAATACATACATAAAACATACTATAAAATCACCCAGATAGGATCCCAGGCAGCATAGCTGTATGTTCGCCATGTTGAAAACATGACAAGGAAGCGTACGAACTTCATCCAGTGCCAGGTCCTGGGAAGAAAGAGAGGCCTGTGTTGGTCTTGCTTACTATTTTAACCCTGTTTTAATTGCAGAAATGTCTCACTTTCCAAGATAAAGAAAATTAAGTAGAAGAGAATTTGTTGCCTGCTGTGTAGAGATGAAGATAAGGAATTCATTCCCAATGATGAATGTGATTATAATGTATGACTAAAATGTACTGATAAAGAATTTTAAAAAATGAGGAATTACCAATTTGGCGATCTGGGTAAGTTTCAACTGTGAGGGAAGTTTAGTCAAGTGATTAAAGCTCAAACTAGGAGAGAGAACATGAAGGCAACAGGTTTGCAAAAATGACAAAAGTTGACACTGAGTTTGATCAGTTTTCCCGGATTCCTGGATTCCATTTTGGGAGAATTTTTGTTCCTTCCAGAGACAATGACTTTGAAATTAAGAGGCTTTTTGTGTCTGATTTTACAGAGTGACCTAGAGTAAGGATAAGAACAGATAACTTAGACTGTACTTAGGTTTCCCTTTGGTTCTAAAACCTCTGGAAAGAGCAGAGCTCAATCTTAGTGTGGTGTTGGGCTGGGGAACATGCATGTACTATGTAGGCAGAGACATAAGTGTAATGAAGCATCGGTGCACATATCTTCTGAAATGTATTCATAAGCAAAACCATGATGAGTTCTAACTTTACTCTTTGTTAACTCATTTATTCTTAATTCTAGGAAGATGAATTGAGGACACAGCTGTAAATATAGAAGGGTTTTAACAGAGATGATGTAGATCTCAAAGCCAAGAAAGGAAAGGTGGTTACCAACATCTGAGGAAGCCGTGATGGAAAGAAGGTTCAGTGTTTGAACTGGTAACAATGGGATTAGAGACATAAATGATTAGAGGATAAAAGAAGAGGCCATAGAATATCAGAATGACTTTTTTTTTTTAAGGTTTTTGAGACAGGGTCTCGCTTTGTGGTTCAGGCTGGCCCTGAGCTCAGCCTCAAACTCACATCACAGCAATCCTCCTGCCTCTGCCTCCCGAGTGCTGGGATTACAGGTGTGAGCCACCACACCTGGCACTGTGCTATGTGGTACTGGTTGCTGTTGGGTGTGAGTCTCCACGCCCAGTACTGTTATGTGGTCACCGGGGATCGAACCCGGGTCCTTGCGCTTGCAAGATAGGCGCCGGAACCACTGAGCTGTATCCCTGGCCCCGGAATGACTTTTGAAAACTATAAGCAGCCTGTAGAGATAAATCCACTTAGTTTTCAGTATCAGACTGTAGAATATTCATAAGCATTCTCACACAATATAAAACAGTATATAAGCATAGGATTATTTTGGTGACTTATATTTTGGGATGAGAAAGAAAATATTCTGTAGCTAATATTTTATGATTGAGATGTGTTGCACTCAAAAAGTATGTTAGAATCTGTCTTAGGCTGATCTTTCAATTTCCTAAGGGAACTTTTATCTTTTGTCATTTTGTTGTTCTTTACATTTCTAATTATTATTTAATTTTATCAGACATTTCCAAAAAGGAGTAAAAAAGGCATAAAGTTATGACCTAAAGGCAAGCTGTGAAACATTTTAAAGGGGGAAAGGGAGAAACAAATAAGAATACAAAGGAGAAAACTTGAGAACAGAAAACTACAACTAGAAACAACTTATTCAATTGATTTGATCCACCAATATTTATTCCGTTAAATATCAGTTAAATGCCGTACTGTGCTAAGATCTGGATTCTAGAAACAACAAATCAAATAAACTAATGCTGATCGTGGTTTTGAGTTCCTTGAGGGAAAATAATATTTATCTGAAGCAGATAAAATTGACTATGTCTGGCTTAGAGTATCTTGATTCATATTTCTTTCTTACAGGCGCTTCCTTCAGCTCTATGCATGACCTCGAGACAGCCAGAGGTCCAGTCCTCACACAAGATGTGATATGTTGGGTCACTGGTCAAATGGTTCATCATGTGTCAGCCGCAGTACTTAGATGTAATTTTGTAAGCTTTTTTCTCCATCATGTCACAAAGTACACAGTCTTGAGAAATACAAGGCATCATTTATTTTGAAAAATGGATAATCCTACCCCAGTCAATGAACTGAAGGAGTGGTATCAGGAGTTTAATAGTGGTTTACTGGAGGACAAGGAGATGTGACAGAAGTCATTTGTGGGAGGCACAGAACAAATGGGGAGTGGAACGCTGCTGCTGTTGGTTTGGGAATGTGAAAGACATATAACACAGCCCCGCTACCATGGTACAGGCTAATCTGCTTACCTGATGATTAATCTGAAAGTTAGAAAAGATTGGTGAGTAATCAAACGTTGCTAAGTTCCTGTCTGGCCAGTTGCATTTCCGAAGAAGCAACTGTATGGGTTAGGGCCTACTGGTGCTGCAAAATGACTCAGAAGGGTTATCTGCTTATGGAACAGTTATCTGACTGGCTTCCAACAGTATGCTACTTACTACTTTGGTGGCTTTATACAGCCCAGAGACCGATCTTTAGTTTTGCAAGCTGAGTTCATTTAAGTGGTCTAAAAACCTTAACTGCCAGCTTATCAGTTTTATGAACATAGAAATCTTTCTGTCCTTAGAATGAATCTATTTCAAGTCTAGAAAATACACTTGTGCTTTTTTTTGTTCCTTTAAAGAAGTCAGATTATAATCACAGGGCGACTTGTAAGTAGAGTCGAAACAAAGGGGTTCAACTAAACAAAGATTTGATTAGCTCAGATTAATGTAACATGATACATAAACTTACAACAGAAATGGCCTTGCCCAGGAGTTCTCAACATTTAAAGTCTTCAACCTGAAAATCTCCCCTGCCCCAGAGAACACCATCTAACTTTTGTCTCATTTTTTTTTTTTTAATTTCACTGTCAGCCAGATCCCTCTGTTTACAAATAGGTTAGATGTGAACTACATTTAGAATGTTGCATTAAAATCAGAAACAGGATTCTAGAGGAAAAACTCAGAATATGCTGGATAACCTATGATTGACTGTTACTGTGTTTGGGGGTAACTTTGTTAGCACTACCTGGTTTCTTGAGTTCCTCTGTGTGTAGGTCATACGATCCCTGGTAATGAATTGGGCAGCAGTGGCCTTGGAATTGTTATAAAGATCTCTCTTGTGAGTTAAATACCTTGAACTCTGTGTCACAGTTGATCATGGCTACAGCCAGGAAGACACTTGGGCTCAAGTTCCAATAAAAATTAAATGCACAAACTAAATCGAAGATGGGAAAATATTATGAAATAGAGTATTTCTAATGGTGAAAAAATTGTCAAGGTTATCAATAAAAAAGTATTTTCCAAAGTGATTCTTTTTATCTTTTTGCTGAACATTTCTTTTTTTTTTTTAATTATCTTTATTGGTACATTAAATATAGACATCATGATTGCACTCCATAATGGGGATTTGTACCAGTATAAGACACAACTTAATTCTCATTTTTTCCCATAGCCCCACCCACCCTACCACCCCCCATATATATAAAATTTGTTTCCTTACTTTTTTGTTACAATCTCAACATTGTCCCCTTTGCTGAACATTTCTTGAATTCTTGTTTTCCTGTCTCTTATATGTGCCCCTATGGTCCAGAATCCTAAACATTTAATCTCCTCTATCCAGTTCATCGTATCAATTGAGAGATGCGGATTATGAAAATGGTTCTTATAGATGAGGACAAAGACGTGGTATGAGGAGGAATGGAAGGTTGAAAGACTCTTCTCAAAGAGCTTTTAGGCCAAATCACAGAGTTCCAGGAAAAAAAGCTTGCATCTTTGAAGGACTACCTTCATATGTGCTCACCCTGAAGCCCTTAAGCAGGTCTTGCAGGCCCTGCAAAGACGTTAGCCAGCATATTATACCTAATGAATGCTGGCACAGCACAGCAGCTTGCAGGGCAGACTCCAAGAATCAGAGATTGAGCTAAATTAGCCCGCATGTTAAGTGGGCCTTATTGTTATTATGTATGTGAAGCTTTGGGGTTTGAAATTTCCCTTCCAGAGTCATATTTTATTACATTATCACCTCATCAGAGTCCAGCTTTGTTCTTTCTTGGACAGCTTTTCTTTCAAACATGACTTCAGAGGGCTGCTGCCCCACAGGATGATATGAATTATACAATGAACGTATATAGTCAGTGATTTGCTCCCAGATTAATTGTATGTAACTTCATAATGATAGGAAGTAGGAATGGGAGAAAATATTCTGACTTATAATTAATTAGTTAATTTTTCTTTCTTTGGTTCCAGCTAGGCCTTTATGGAACTATTAAATTCAGTTTTAACATCCTAATAGAAACAGTGTTTGGAAAATTCTGAGAACATTCATGGGAGGCGTGTTGCAAAATTCATTCAGGACATATAGAAGGTGTCTGATTCCCAGACTCTTTCCTCATATCATATCACTCATGTATTACTTTGAGTGGCTATCCTTTAAGAGAAATAATAACTGAGTCCTTTCCTACTCTGATTTCTTTAGCTTCTGGTTTTCATCAACTCATCTATAATTTTACTGAAACTTTAATTTTTTAATTTGACCTTTTTTACTCACTTTTCTCTGTCCTGATTATTCCACCTCTAGAAATTACTACAATGGTAATTAAGTTGATCAGTGGTAACTGCTTCTGATCTCTAGACTTCTTTTACCTAAATCTTAACCTCAAATACCTTTTTGCAAGAGTTTTCTAAATAGTTCTTTTTTGGGCTTTTGGCAAAATATGTAAGTTTATCAATCTAAGCTAGTATTTTCTCTGCAATTTGAGTAGTTGCTGTCTTCAAACTTAATAAATATTACTTTTAGCCATAATAAATGTCTGTGGGCCATTATATAATTTACAACATGCTTATAGAACTGGGAAGTAAGATAATGATGAATCAAGATAACTAGGATGAAAGGTATGAAAGTTTCTGAAAATCAGCTTGAATACTTGCCCTATAAGGACACTTGTTAATATATTACCAGTAAGACTGGAGGATCTCCTAAAAATACTCTAATTGATGATGGAATTAAAAATAAACTAATATGCAATCTTGTACAGTGTAACAGGCAACATCTTAGTGACAGATTGATAACATGGAACAGAGTAATTAAGTAGAAAACTAGATTGCCATCGAATTATGTCCCAGATGCGCTGATTCTTCATGGCTGACATAGGCTGATGCATCATCCACAGCCTGAGTTTGGGGAACGGGTTTCGGTACTGGGGTAGAAATAACTCTTAAGGGCATTCAGTTCTCTTTGCTCTCATTCTGAGTGCGCTACACAATCATGTGTTAAATAAAGTACGATTTGCCGATAGAGCACCAGAGTTGTTGGCCTGGGAAACTGTGCATGTGTGTGTGGGCTGCCCCTCCCTGTGAGCACTGGAAGGAACAGAGTCAGAGCTGGGGTGAGGGTTCATATGAATCCAGCGCTTGCAGACTGGTCAACCACAGACGACATAAGAAAACATCTACCAAACTGAAATACTGCTCATCTCAAGATGAGATCCCGGCCTGGGAAGATCACGCGCCTCCAGGCCAGGCAATCTCTCTGAATGACACTTAAGGACCTTTAGGTTGCTTCTGAACATTTATGTTCAGCTCACCTAAGGAGCTTCTTAAAAATGCAACTGTTCCCTCTACCCGAAGGATTCTGAAGGGAATAGTCCACCACCTTTACTTTGACAAAGACTGCTTGATACAAAACCTATCTAGCTTCAATTATCTGATAGTTTTCACTCATTTCTAAGGGGATAGCCTGGCATGGGAATGTGTACAAACTTACTCTAGGTCTGAAACTATAGCCACGAGACAGGTATAATCTCTGAATTTTGCCCACTGGGTCCAGGGATTGCCTCAGAATTTTTCCCCACACTTGTTCCCTGAAGTTACAACTCATTCATAGGAATTGGCATGAGGCAAAGCTGCATGTGTCTTTATTCTAGATCAGGGGCTCTCAATCCTGGCTCCTGTGAAGGAGCTGGAGGAGACACTGAAGAGCCACCAACTAACTCCATGCACAGTAGACACCTGGCATATTCCCTAGGACAAAGTAAATATTTAGTATTTTTTCCTTTTCTAATATGTATGGAAGACTCTCAAGATCTCCTAGTCCCTGACCTACTACTGTGAAAAGATCTAAATAAAAGTAAGGAAAGTCATGCTAATGTCCATTTGTCTGTGTGACCTAGTAAACTCTAGAGTGACTAACAATAGGACCCTTTAGTTGCTGTTCTCTGTTTGGGAGGGTGATTTCTAGGTCAGGAATTGTTCTTAGGGCCTGGTCATCCTAGGCTATCAGCATGAAGTTGGTGTACAGATGATGCCAGAACTGGGACTTAATGGAGAAAACCCGATAGTCCTTTGCTGTGGATTTGTCACCTATCTTTCCCTTTGTACATGTCCTTGTGGGCATATGTTGTGCTTCTTTTTTATTGGACAGAAGATGACTTTAGAATATTTTCTCATAACAAAGATGCTTTATGGTGATTGCAAATGCTAACATTTTCTAAAATAATATGTTTGTAATTTCTGTTATTTATTGAAGTACAACTCCATGAAGATCAGTGAAGTGAAAGTATTCATATAATAGGAAGTTGGAACTCACCAAATAAAGGCACACCTCCTTTTCAATGGTGGACAACACATGGACGTGTAGCAGAAGACCTGTAATGCCTGATGGACTTTGGGATTCCAAATGTGGCCAGTGTGCACCATGCTAGCTGTGTTGTAATCTTCATCTGGATTACTATCACCCCTCTTTCCAGCATCATAGGAATCTGCTGCTGAGGTGTGTGACCTGCCCTCACCCTTCTGCCTTTCTTCCCTCTGTCTTTCTAGTCACTTTGCCTTACTCTGTATTTCCAAAGTTCACTTTATTTGTGCCTTAATTGATTCAGCTATCTGTATTACTTTGAGATTTCTTGCTGGTCATTCGCATCCCTGACACAGCACTGGGACACAAAAGTTAAACTTGGCAATGATTTCATAATTTATTCCTTGGTTTTTAAATGAGATATTTATGGGTTAAAAGCTAGAAAGTGGTCTCATCCTTCTAAGGCAGAGTGATGGACATTTCTTTCCTGATGATTCATGATGGAAAAGTGACGCTCTATTGATACTGAATACCTTTAGTGATAAACACACATATGCCCAAGACTATTTTCTTGTAACAGGCAGAAATAAGATGTCACCTCAGAAGTCCAGACAGAGGCTATATGTTGGTAGCTTCTTTGAAATCTGCAAATATTTTATGTACATGATGGACCACAATTTCTGCCAGGATTAAGAATACTCTTCACTATCTCACTTCAGCTTGATTGAGTATATTTATTATGAGAAGTTATGCATCTAGTATTTTCTTAAAAAACAAAATCATCATCAGTCAACAACATAACTTGTTAGCATCTCAGTATTACCTCCTAGTATTCCGATATTATATCTAGTTTGTTTTCAGCCTAATAACAAATTTGAGAGAAACCAAAAATGTGAGAAATGAGTGGTGAGATTCAAAAGAGTTTTGAGATGAGGTTTGATTTGTAGACTCAGCGAATCATGAGTCATTTCTGACTCACAAGAAATCTCAGGAACCATCTAAGCCAGTGCCTTCATCTGATTGAGGTGGAAATTGAGACTCCAGTTAAGATCCCCTTGAACTATATTATCTCTTTACTCATGTTCTCTTAACAGAACTGAAATAAACACTTGGAATTTATCCTTTTTCATCACTGTTGGTTTAACTTGTCCAATTCTTAGAAGGTAGAAATGAAACTTCTATGTTTGTCCTCAAACTAGTGGATTTGAAATGGGAATTTCTTGATTATCAGAATTTTAAAGATGTCAATTAAATGCAATGACTTATGCAAAGCACCAGGAACAGCACTCGGCAAATAGCAGGTGCTCAATAAAGATGTTTTCAATTGCCTTTCTGCATCAATTCCAATTCAGACATTTGACATTTAATTATTCTTTTCAGTGGTTGTACTTTCAAAGCACTATTATTAGAACAGGGGATGTAGCTTCTTTTTTTCCCTTTCACATGCTCCTGAAGACTATTTATGTTTGACAAAAATAGGTAGTGGTTGGAGAATCAGGTCTTGGACTCATGAGATTTTGAGCAAGGTTCTCTGAGACCCTGTGGCTCAGGGGTGTTAGTTACTCATGTAGTGGAGAGACTGGGTTATAATTTGTGTTGAAGCTACATGGGTTTCCAGCAGCAGGTTTTGTACATAACACAGAGTTTCTGGATCTTGTTAGCTCAGGGCAAAAAGTCATGCTTTGGAGCAGTTACCCCAGCAGGAGGAGAAGAGATGATGGTTGGTAATTACATCAGTTTTGCACTGTTGAGCAGATGTTCTCACAGATAGATTTTGGCTGGCATTTACAGAATATCACTGGTGATTCTCATGATAGTGTCAGAGCTGCTGCAAGCAGAAGGAGCTTCAGGTCTGTAAAATACCAGACGGACGAGGACGAAGAAATGAGACAGCAATGTGGAAGTCAAAAACCAACTTTAAAGAGGGCTCTGCCGAGATTTACCTGGAGACGGTTTTGCTGGATTGGTTAATTAGATCTAATAAATGTCTGGTAACTTAACTTTCTTATATGACTTTGAGGATAATTTGGTAGCATATCACTGTTAGAGAACAATTATTTCTTTTAAAAATAAAAGTCAATTTAGATGACAGATGAGGGAGCTGAACTTTGATTAAAATATAAAATGAAGCAGCGAGATGAAAACACCTAGTGAGTAGTGGAAAATAATGACTACAAGGAATGTTAACAAGAAATGATATTCATTTGGCTAGAAAATCCTGACCAACTCGGATGAGACTGAAATCGAGATGGCCACCACGAGGTAACAAAGTGTCTATGAAGAAGAGGCAGCCTCTTTCTAGTTTCAAATCCTTTCAAATCGATCGTGTTCTCTTTTCTATATGAGCTGGGTTATATACTTGTCACAGGTCCTTCATTTGATTCACCAATGAAAAGGGAGAGAAGGAAATATAAAGGGCTATTAAAGGGAAGAAGATCAAGAAATGAAATGGCAGTCTCTGATTTTCTAAATGGAATCGAATAGTTTATCTATCAACTTCAGAGATGATCATGGGATGTGCCATGTTTTGTGTGCACCCAGTCACATCACTCATTCCCCTCGGTAACCTTACAGTGTGGCACAAGAGGCAGCACATGGGGGAGATGTCTAATAAATGTTCACTAAGCCAATGAGTGAGTCAAGAGTACAGGAGCAGAATGCTTGTGAAGAAGCGACAGCCCAGAGCATTCAGATGTTCGAGTGGTTTGATCTCTTTACCCTATGATTCAAAAAGAAATTCAGGTATAAAAGAAGTGAATATTCATGTTTGGTATTGGGCATCCCTTGGAGATATCATCAAAGACACGTTCTGAATGCCCTGATTTCAGACTTCATGGGTGAGCATCCACCATGGACAGAGGCAGCCTGTCCTACCTCCATGGCTGGCACGTACCACCATGGATCAGCTAAATGTTTGTCCCTAGGGATGACTTTCTCATGATAGGACCTATGCCCACTTCATTTGGTAAATGGTTCTCATCCCATTCGGTTTTTAGGAATAGTCTAAGTGTTTAGCAAATGTTAATAAGGACATTACTTGCAATTGAACTTTAAACGAGCATTGGGAGCTCTTGTTATCCAAGGGTAATTATCAGGGGAGAAGTACATTTAAGTGAATTTATATAAAACAAAGAATTTCATAATACATGTAAGAAACTTTATCTAAAGATAAAACAAAAATTGTAAAGTTTTTAAGTTGAAGCACAAGTGATCATAATTGCACTTGTGCGCTATTTGTAAAAGGATCAGTTGAGGGTAGATTTTATGGTTCTGCCATGACAGGGAAAGAATACAGGGCTCTATGCATTCTAGGCATGTGCTCTGCCACAGATCTATAATTTTTCTGATGCTGTTATGAGTACATAATGCAGCACTCTCTATGTTAGGTTTGACCTTTTCAATAGAAATGTGAAGTAGGTGAGTATATGAAAAATATTTGTGGGTGTTGTTCATTTCCCCAAAGCCTCTTTGCATTCTTTGCTACCTAAATCATTGTCTCTTGAAGTGGCTATTGTACTGTCAGTTCTGATCTGCTCTGACTCGGCCCAGTCCTCATTCGCCAATGGGTCCACTCTGTGATTTGAATAGTCAGGAGGACACTTGTTCTCCAAGGATTCTGCTCAGCAGATCATACATTCATGTCCTCATGACGCTGGCTTTTCTACACTTATAACTTACAACCTCTAGGATTCAAATGATTAATGCTCGGTTAATGTGCAACCTGTGTTCTCAATTCCTGCAAGCACAACAGGCATCAGCAGCTTTGCAGTAAAGAGCAAAGGACCATTCATTCCATCCTGCAGATGCATAAACTGAGGCAGTGTGCCCCGACTGCTGTCTTTAAAGGAGAATAATAGCATGTGGAAAGATAAAAATCCCCCTCACTGTCCTCCCCTCACTCTAACTGTGCTTGGCGTGGGTCTTCACTGGGGAGTGACGGTGTTGACAAGAGGGAATTTGACCATTATGGAAAGCAATAACTTTGCCCTGGCCTATACCATAATAAATGGAATGACAGAAAAACAAATGTCACTTATGAGAACATAGAGGTTTACTGTGCAAGTGATTAACTAAGAATCATTTGTATGATTAAATGCTGGAAAATAATTTGCTTTCCCTCTGAACCTATAGCTTAGATCTCATTACACAGAAGTGCTGCATATTAGTTGAAGCAAATTAACATTCAAACACTTCTGGAGTGGTTGCTAATCACAGGCTGTTAATTACTGTCATTACATTAGGCTGCTACAGAGACTACCCGAAGAATCATTCTCATGATCTTGGTATTTGAAAGTGATCTTCACCAATAAAAACACATGTCAGACATACAGAAATTGCAAATTGCCAAAATTGCTGACAGGGTTGAAAATTCCGCTGACTATAAGTACCCATCCCATGATGGATGCATTCTTGACACAGTTTCAGTGTTTGGACTTAGGAAATAATGAGTATCAATGTCCTAGCAAGGGAATATGCAAAGATGAAGGAGGCCTTTTGTATCCTTAATTAAGGAAAGTAGTAGCAGAACTCGTTCACAGATAAGTGACTGTACATAATAATCATGTATTTATGTAAGGGACTGCTATGCTATATTACTGTAGTGGCAATTAGATTTTCACAAAGTCGTTTTAATAAAAGGCATACTTACATAATAAATAAACAAAGCTGCTCATTTTCATGGCAGCCTCTCTAATTATACGCTGGCTTAAAATAAAATGTTCTGCAATGCTAAGTTAAACATATAGACTCTGGCTGCTTTCTACAATGTGTCCCAAATCTTTTTTCATGCCCCAGTCTCAGTCACCTCAGGAACTTGGATAAATAGGAAAAGCATATTTGTATTTTTTGCCTGTTTGGCAAAAGGAGAAATCAGTTGAGAATTTAGAGGTCAAGACTTCTGATATTTACTTATCTGACTTTCTTTCTTGGCCAGAAAGTTTCCCGCCCACCCAGTGGCTGCCAATAACTAGGATTAACTGCAGTCCCAGAAGAGTGAGAATTCAGGTAATGGGTGCAAGAGTTGACTTTGTAGACAGTTCAACTCATTAACGATACTGTGTTATCTGGGCACTCTTCATCCATTGGTTCTAGAAGGCATGTCTAGTTGCAAAATTGATAGGTATAAAATAAGTTGTTTTGGCCGAAAGAGGCAGGGAGTCAGGAGGCAACTGAGACCATCAAATTCTAGCTTCTGCCTTCAGTGCCAAACAAATGAAGGGCACCAGGATAAAATTCCACATCAAAATTTTGCATCGTGTTCTCAGTCATTCATTAATTCATTCAACAAAAATGTTCTAGGTGCTGTGGGATTGCAAAGGTAAATTAGACGTTGACCTGGCTTTTGAAGAACTTAGAGCTTAGTATGGGACAACCATTTTATAGATGTAAAACTCTGATCTCAGAAGGACAGAATAAGGGACTTTGCATGGATCTGGGTAATGGATCTTTCTCTGGAGCTCTAAGTGCAGGTCACCTAAGACGACTTGCCCACTACCTCTGAGTATGGTTTGTCAAGAAGAAATGAATCCCTGTCCCTAATTATGTAGGTAGATACTGTCTCTGAAGGACTGATTAAGATATATCCACAGTTATGCATCTCTCTTCTCTTCTTTTTCCCTTTTCCTTCTTCTCCCTCCTTCCTTCCTTTTCTTCCCTTTATTCGTCCCTGCTTTCTCCCTTCCTTCTCTCTCTCTCTCTCTCTCCTTCCATCTCTTCCTTCTTCAGTGTTTGCCACATGTTCAGCCCCTGGTGATTTGAAAGTGAACATGACATACATGATCCTGCACAGGACTACAGTCCAAGAGGGAAACAAGTGCCTGTACCCACGCTGCATCTTCCAGTAGATAGGGTGACACTCAGCATGCACTGAGGCCACCTGAAAGGGACTTACAGACTTGAAGAGGCAGCTTAACTGGGATTTAAAAGAAAGATGACAGTGAGAGTTTGGGGGCAGGAAAGCCAGTGTGGTGTACTGAAGGAATAAAATGAATTCTCGTATGACTAGTCTGTGGAAACTAAGGGGGTAGGAGAAACGTAGCCTGATGTTAGGGAAGTGGGACTTGTCAGTACCTGGAAAATATTTAAGATTTATCTCAATTAGTTCATAAGAAAATTACTGGTATTCTGAAAGTGGGAAATGTCATGACCAAATGTGTGTTTTTAAAATGTCACACTGAATTCATCTAAACAACAAATTATAAGGAGGAAAAGCAGTTGGCTTAGAGGGCAGTTGTGAGCTATTACTGTAGTCTGGATGGCTCAGGGGAGGTGACTGGAGTGGGTATGGAGATGACTCAATAGGGAGAAAGAACAAGTGGCCTGTAGCTTGATTATATGTGTGCGTGCATGTGTGTCCATGTACATGTGTGTGTACATGCATGTGGGGGTTGCACTGAGGGAGGAAAGTCAAATGAGACACACAAATTACTAGGCTGATGGTATCCTCATTTCTATGTGAGGAATACAGCAGTTTGGGGTTTTGCTGATCCATCAGATTTTGAATATCGACTGTAAAGTCGACTTTGAGGACTTCCAAATGGAACTTCTCAGTGAAGAGTTGCACGTGGGAGTCTGGACCTCAGAAGGAAGAGCTATGTGAAGAATAAATAGTCCGTGCCACTGTTCTTCGTGTTCCTTTGCTTTTAGTTGATTAGCTTCCCTTCATTTCATCAGCAGAAGCAAAGATGCAAGTCAGAGCTTTACTAAACAGCATTACTCTCCCAGCATGTGTGCATACCTTTTAATTATCTTGCTTTATGTATTATTAAATATAGGAAATTGTGCTCAGATATCATGAACTAATTTAAACTGACAGAAGCAAAGAACATTACAAATTGAAGCTGCTGTGTTTCTCTCTAATGCCTTTAAACTTTCTATTTATTAAAGGGAGATTTAAAACAGGAAGTGGTTGTATTCTCCGGAATAAGTATTTCAGGAATTCATCCAGCCTTGAGGCAAGTTCATGACTGGTGTCAAAAGGGAATTTATAAAGCAGATACAAGTCAGCTGTGGGCAGATTTATGATATATTCTTCCTCTATGACAGTAGTAGTGCCATATTTATCCATAAGAAGAGATTTTGAGGGGCTCAAAACCCTGCATTGGACTGGGTTACCCTTTCTAGGTGGCCCACTGGCATTCTCTTTTTATCTTTGTCTGTTGAAAGTGCTCTCAGCATCCAAATCCATACCAAACCATTAATGGGGATTTTGTAGCAAGGCTGTTTTTCTTGGGGAAAGCTGAAAATATTGAATGGGGAGGAGAATCCTCTAAGATGAAACCATCAGTGAAATAAAAGGGATGAGTGATTTCCTTTAGTCTCTTGGATGTGCAAGATGAGAAACATCCACATTGCACAGACAAACTCAACTATTCATATAGATTATATTTAAGACTAGAAGTGGTTTCTCTTTATCATCAGGAACCAAGAAGCCACAATGCAGTTTGTCTGCATTCAGAAGATGATATTCTCCCGAGAGAACTTCACCTGCGAGAGTACCTACAAGTAGCGGTGGTCTATCCCTTCACTGGGCTGGAAAAGGTCAACACTCTCTGTGAATTCAAGTGGCTCCATCCTCAGTCTTTCGCATCCCACTATCCATTGTTAAGCATAAAATAATAACCAAGCAGAGATAAGCTAACAGCCCACTGATGATCGGTTTCCCTTAGGTCAGAGACTCAGGGAATTCTCCACGTCAAGATCCTTTGGCCACTACTGTGTGAGCTAGTCCTTCACCCCAGGCTTTCTGAACAAGACTGAATATTAAAATCAGTAGTATTTAGGTAAACTCAGGCAATGGCTGCCCAAGATCCCCAAGGGCTATCTGTGGGAGAGGAACTCAGGAGGAGGGTCTGCGGAGGGTTGGAGTGCGATAACATGTTGAAGGGTGCCTTGCCTAGCAGTGAGAAGACAAGATTTCCCAAGACAGATTTCCAGCTAATAAGCAGGTGAACTTGGAGATGAAACTTAAAAACTTGAGTAAATTCTGCAGGTGATACCAGATGGACATGGCTTGGGGTTTAAAAATGACATGGGGGGCTTGGGGGATAAAAATGACATGAGAGCAGGAAATTACATCAGGAGCAGGTCATGAGTACCAAGTAGGAAGAGTTATGGATGTATGGTAGGTCCCAACAGTGTAGCTGTTAGAGATGTACAGACTCATGTAGTTACACAGATTATAACAGGACTTAAAATGGGTGCCTTCTTTTCTTCCTTTTGTTACTCCTTCTTCATCATCACTGGAATTCTTCAAATCCAAGGTCCAGTTCTATTACTATGTCCTTTACCCTATTGACTTCAGTATTCACCAACTGAGCTCCCCAGTCAAAGATAATCAAAGCAAGCTGGATCTCAAGAATAATAATTGTGTTTGTTAATTACAAATGTCAGTATTTATTTGAGCAATAGGCTTCAATAGGCACACAAATTTCATGGGCCTTTAGTTTTTCTAAACATATAGAATAATGAGGCATTTGTTCTCCTGCATAGTTTAAAATTTGTATTAAATCAGAATTACCCCGATGTGCCAAACTGAGGTAATAATTTTGTTTTGATATATGGTACTAATGTAGACAAATTTATATAAGTTTCCCCAACTCTGAGGTTCTAATCTCCCAAATGCTGGAGTGCAGGTAGAATGGAATTAGTTCTTTTAGAAGACCTTATTCTAATCTGATAAACATCAGTTCTTCTCCTATAAAGCTTGCTCAGATTTTCTCAAGTCTCCAGGTGTTGTGGCATCTTGTCTTCCTTTACCTTGTGTAGGTTGCCTGGCCCTCCAGACTCCCTGTAGACCACTTCATGACCATTGTTTGCACCCAGGGGAAGGACCTCCTCTGAGTTTCCAGCCCCAAGGCCCACTGATTTATGCCCATTTTCATAGAACTGCTATGAAAGCTGTCACTAAGCTCAGCAGTAGTACTTCCTGCCTTCCCCTTCAGTGAGACATTATGCTGGTCAATGAAGGCAAGATATTTCAAGGCCCTACATTTAATTTCCACATCTGTGAAAGACCTAACTACTAACCAGTCCATGGGAGCTCCATGAGGACTGAATGAGATGCCATAATGATTACCTACAAGGTACTTTGTAGGGACAGCCTGGGGTCACTCTGTAAGCACCGATTGATGTTAGGTCTCAAACTCAGGAAAAGAAACATTTCATCTTGACAGAGTCAAATTCAGTAGGCACTGTCTATACTGAGGTTCTATTCTAGAAAAATGCAAATTTTAGTGGGAAGACTTATAAAGAGGAACTAATATAGTCTAGCTAATTATTTTAAAAGTCTAACTATATTCCCAGGTCAGTTTTTTGATACTTCTCCAAACTTATTATACAATGTGCATTAAAAAGTCTAAGTGGTATGATGTTTTATTTATCTACTAATAATTTGGGTTCATTTTCATCTTGATATGATTCCAAAGTTATAGAAAAGTTGCGAGAATAGTACAAGGAACATCCATAAATCCGTCACCCAAGAAAAGGCATATAGATGTCCATGTTTTTATTTTTTCTTGTGACCTTAAGTTAATGTATTATATTAACATAGTATTATTACCCATAAGCCATATGGAATCTTTGCTAGTTGCAACCTCAGTCCCAGATTTCAATCCAGGATCAAAAGCTATATTTAGTTGTCATTTCTACTCCTAGTTTCTTTGCCTTGGCAACAGGGCCTGAGCCTGGGTCTTTGACAGCCTTGGATTTTTGAAGTGTATGGGCTGGCTGCTGTGCAGATGCCCCTCAAGTTGGCTGCATCTGATGCGCTTTCATGACCAGATTTGGGTTGTGCCTGTTCGGCAGAAATATCACAAAAATAGAGATGTTCTCAGAGAACCGTGTCAAGAATCAAAAGATTCTGATACTGGTGATGTGAACTTAAATAATTTGGTTAAGAGGGGGACTGAGGGTATCCTCATTTTACAATAGCTATTTTTTGTCTTTGTAATTATACACCATTTGCACTATTTAAGCTGTTCTTTATCATATGTTCAAACACTAATTTTAGCATTTACTGGATTTTGGCATTTATCTATGTTTTAACCATTTATAATTCCTTCAGGCTGGTTCTTGTATCTTTTCTGACATGTATACACTATATTTTGAACACTTCTTTACTTTTTGGGCCCAAGAGTGTTCCAGGCTTGTCTTGTAGTTTCTTTACCTGAGTCATTTCTCTAACGGAATGCTGGTCTTCTTTCCTGGAAAATGTCCCTCAGGAACTAAGATTTTAGCACGTCTAAAATTTTAAATAAGCAACCAAAAAATAATGGATGTGATTCTTTAGGGAATTTTTTTTCTCTAAAAATATTGTGCTTGCTGGAAGAATAATGGGAAATTACAGCAAGCTACCACAAATACTTGCTTCACAGTCAGTCCATTTGGAGAGGTACGATGTGAATGGAGGTGAAGAATTAAGTCTGAAAGACTTACTCTTTTTTCTTTCTCATTTGAATTGGTCACAAAAGAAAAAAAATGTCAGTAAGTTCTACATGATCTAATTTTCTTCTTTTCCTGGCCAGGGGACTTCCTAAATTTAAGGAAAGCTAAACTTGGCTTACCAATAGCATTGAAAAACATATTCTGTAAAAAATGAATAACATAGAGATTATTTGTGCAAAGGATTGAGGTATAAGGTAAACTTTTGCATTTGTTAATTTATTTTACATACAGGGACACTGAGGTTCATAAGCATTTCATAATTTGCTAAAAACCAATTAATGAGTCTTACAGATAAGATTTGTATTCAGTTTTGATAATTTCTAAGTTCTCTTTTTATGCTGTCTTGCCCAATCTACATTTAAAATTAAATTATTTTGTTTTTAAGGTACATTCTCAAGAGCCCTCCAGAGTGTAATGGGTCCTTTGAGACTTTTGTCCCCTTTCACCCCAGATATTTACATCTGCAGTCTTTGGAATAATGACAATGTCTAATATTTTTAGAGTTTTCCATATGTTCACATATATTCTTATTAAACCCCCAACAACTGTGAAACAACTATCATCATCACCCTCATTCTCATCTTATCTATTAATGACTGAACAGTGGCTTGAGATAAGTTAAATAATTTGCCAAAGGGAGGAAAACTCCCATCAGTGGTGGAATTCAGCTCGGAACCTGGCAGTGTGACTGAAAGCCTCCATTTGTACCCAGCACGTCCCAGTGGCATGTTAGAAAGGGTGCAAGTATTACTAGTGGTCATTTGTTCCTTAAACATGCCAATTGGCTATTCCCATTCTTACCAGGGACAACATGCTTTTGGTGCTGCAATAAGCCACTTCCTCTTCATATATGGTTAACTCACAACTAATCAGTTAAGGGAGTGGTGACAGAATGGCTCACAAACCAGGGATACTTCTTTATACTGCACATTCTAACCATCCCTGGGCAAGTAGTGACTCCTGAACCTATTCATGAGAGCCATGTTCACCTTTAGTGAAAACAAATGTTATAAACTTGCTAGTTAGAAATGAAACAGCAAATTAGTAGTAAGATGGGGTTGAAGATACTCTTGCAAGCAATGTGACTTGTAAACAATTCAGAGTTTGTTACATTTAGGAAATTCAGTAACATCCAAGTCCTCTGACCATGTCCACCAGGAGTCCAGAGTCAGGACAACATGCTTGGACCACCTTTGTCTTCGTCCTGAATTTGCCAGTTTGCTTCTGTGGGAACTTTAGCAAGTTATGTAACATTTCCTGACTTCAGTTTCCTTCCTGTATTACCCTTTTCATCTCTGCCTAATGTGGCAGGATGGGAGTTTAAATAATAGTCTGGGTGGTGGATGGTTAGAATGTGCAGTATAAGAAAGTTACCTAGCAGTTTACGCCTCTCCCAGTTCAATTTGCCTCTTTCTCACCACCTTATACCTGGGTACGTGTACACAGTGGTCAAAGGAATTACTTAGGAAAACTGTGGAGTAATTACACAGCTAGCAGTTATAACGAATAAATATATCTGGCAATGAATAATGGGTCAAACGTGACACACATTTTCTTTTTGCCCCTGTAAAGTCAAAGTTCATGCTACTAGTTGGCAGCGATTCTTTAATTAATGGCTTGGCCATCTTGAATTTCAAGGTCACAGAGCTTATCTGTATCAAGAGGATAGAAGGGGAAAGAACAAAAGAAGGTGCATCTAAGGGGAGTGAATGAGCTCCAGTGAGCTAGGAAGGCGCTCACAGTGCTTCTCTACTCCTACCCCGTGGCTGGGCCTGGGACACATGGCTGTACTTAAGTGCAAGTCAGACAGGAAGACATTGTCCAGCTCTGGGCGTGGGAAGAGGAGAAAATGAGACCAGTGAGGCATTGGCAGTTTTCTGCTATAAAAATCAATAACAAAATTAAGTTCAGAAAAAAAAGCAAAACAAGCAACATCAACAAAAACAGAGCTTCAAAGTTGCCTTGTATTGAAAAGACAATCTTCAAATTCATGTTTTGATGGCAATGGAAAATGGAAGCAATGGAGGTAATTAAGAGTAGATGACATCATGAGGTTGGGGTACCCCTCATGTCTCTGAGGACAGGAAGAGGGTTCTGAACGAGCACAATTGCTCTCTTTCTTCACACACTGCTCTACCCTGTATTATGACATCATTAGAAGGTTCTGGCTCGATGCCAGCCCTTGTTCTCTGATATCCCAGTTTCCAGTACCATGAACTAAATAAACCTTTATTCTTTATAAACTACCCAGTTTCTTGTATGATCTTATAGCAACAGAAAATAAATAGAATAAGACATTTTAGTCTTGACAAAGTCAACACAGTTCTCTATCTCACTGACTTCCTGTTTTCCTGTCATACCTGCTGCTCAGTCATGCCTAATATAACTCTTTAGTTACTAACATGAAATTTTACCATGGATATTTTCATCAGGCAAACATGATATTGTGCAAACTCTGTATTAAAAATGGTTCTAATACTTGTGATGGTATAGAAAGTATAGATCAGCACATGGACATAATTTACCATTACCCAGAGTTTGTAGAGGCCATTGAAAATGCTACTGTTCACTTCCCAGGGACAGAAACTAAATTTTGTATACTTCAGTGAGCACAAAATACAAGGCTGCATTGACTCTAATATGTGTTAATTATGAAAATCAGCTCCAAGCAAAGAAAACTGTAATAATTAAAAACCATCTTTTCATCTTAAAAAATCCCTCCCTCCTCAAAGTATTTATGTGCTCTAATGAAACAAATAAAAATAGTTACGACAAAACCTAAATAATAACCTCTATTAAAGTAGTATGTATAGTCCATAATATGTAATTATGTTGCACTTAAATAGCAACAGACATGAGAACAATCCATTTAGTGAACAGCAACAAAATAGATACTACATTGGGAGGGCTGCTGCTTCCTTTATTGTTTCTTTATACCGCAGGGAAGTAAGTCAGGGAAAAAAGCCACTTTGGCTAGATTCTTATCCTGTCTTAGGCATTTAAATATTGCAATTAGATCCTTGCCTCAAGACATAAAACAGAATTCATTCCTAATACTAATTCCAATCAATTTTAGTAGGTGCTAGGAAAGATGCATAGAAAATTGTGGCTTTGTCCGAACATCCTGGAAGAAGAGCCCCAGGATCAATTAATGATGTCTGTCTAGGCGTAAGAGGAGGGACTGGTGACACTCCTGTCGAGTGGTTTCCAAGCATGGCTACATATTTCTTATATAAACTACAGAAAAAAGAAAAAGAATATTTTCAAAAAGGGCAATTTGGGTCCTTACTTAGGACCTGAGGTATTTTCTCTTAATTTTAGGAATCAATAGAGCTAAAAGCCATGAAGTGGGCAGAGTTATTTAAACTGCTTTTAAAACATTGTTCTTTGTGTTTCGCCTTTACTTCCCTAGGCCAAAGCAATGTAGCTGAGTTATGAAAATATAGCAATTTTTAATAACTTTGAATTGTATTTCTTAAATTTTTGGCTTCTGTATGCAACACAACCTTATGTATACTATCAAATATGAAGAAAAAAATCAAGGACTCTAATATGTACTTGCTTAATCAGTCGTTAAATTAAAAGGAGTTTGAGTATAAAAACCTCAAGTAGCCTGTCTCTGAGGTAGCACATGCTTGGAATCCCAGCACATTAAGGATCATAAGTTTAAGTTTGACTAGCAGAACTCTGTCTCAAAAATAAATATAGAAAGGGTTGGAGATGCAGCTCAGGTTCCAAATTCAGTCCTTGGTTACCACCTCTAAAAAATACCACCTAAAATAAACTTATAATTTAGAGAAAACATTTTAAACTGTAAGTTTGCTCTTTGCCTTCACTGGGAAATACGTGATGGGACCCTGTAACAATGTTAGCATTTCTGAGGCAGAACAAGAAGTGTTGTGAGTGGTTCAGGGACTCAAGCAGACTTGCATCAAAGGCCTTCACAGTCTTTTCGGCATTTAGAGAGAGAGAGGGCTTGTATTAGTGCTTGGGGGCGTTTCTTATTTAATTCTAAACTCACGTTGTTTTGGCAGCACAAGGAGTCAAGTCTAGGGCCTTGGACTTGCTAGACAAACTCCATCATTGAGCTATATTCCAGCCTAGCAACTCGCTACTTGAATCTTTCACTTCCGGTTCCCATTCTCCTTCCTCCAGTGAATTATCTTTGTCTTGAAGCAAACTCCTTGCTACACACAGTTTGACAAATTCATCCAAATGACCTCTTGTTCCTAAAATGCTTCCACGGCCCCTGACCCGCAGACACCTTTTTCTATGTCAGGATGGCAGGCAAAGACCCTATGCACTTGCTCCAGTAAGACACTCTGCTGACCTGAACGCAGAAGGCAGAGGAAGTTCATTTTCATTCATTTCCTTGGCCTTTTCATTTTCCCTTGTGCTCATATCCCCAGCTTTACTTCTAGAGGAGAAATAACTTCTTACCCTCCCACTTGAACCTGCATTTTAAATTATACTAAACACATTGGTACAGTTTAGGACTCAGGTATCAAATGGTTTCTACCCCGTTTGCTCAAAAAGGGAGATTTTATTGTCACATCTTCCTAAATCTCACCATTCTTCATATTCCTAGCTTCAGAGATCTGCAAAGCTCATCCTGTGCTATATCTTTTTCACAGAGCTGCTGAGTTACTCTTCTATTTTACAGCAGAAAGCCTGCATTTGATCCCTTTTATTCAGCCCTAAGAACTGGTTCAAATGAGTTTTCAACTTTATCTTCTTCACATAGACAACTAAAATGATGATGCTATGAGGAAGATTTTTTGATGATAATTACAAACTAGTTGGTAGATTTAACAAGTTCTGTGAGATTTTATCTTCATCTATCATCAAAATATCAGTCTTCTCCCCACTCTATGACTACCATTGGGTTTTTTTCTTTGCTGTCACCAGTTACTCAAAAATCAAAAGACAATAGCTTGCAGAACATTGCTAAAATCTTGATAGCCTAAATCCAGCCAATATGGAGGAAATAGGACTTGTCAGAGATCAGCACAGAATAGGCACCACCTGGGACGCTGGTCAAACCATGGGCACAAATTCCTTCTTGATGTCTTGACTCACTCTCTCTCTCTCTATATATATATATATATGTGTGTGTGTGTGTGTGTGTGTGTGTGTGTGTGTATGTGTGTATATGTGTGTGTGTGTCTGTCTGTCTATCTGTCTGTGGTGAACATTATATAAATGATAGATTATTTTTCTTCATTATTGAATAAAGCTCCAATTGTCTTTCCATATTGAATATTCTATAGAATAATTGATTTTGAATATCCTGTTATTTGTCAGGTTGCTTTTTACTGGTAATTGATTTTGTTGCCGGAGTTGGGATCCCTGTGGGGCAGGAGGTGGAGCTGTGTGGGGAATCTAAAGGGGGAGCTGAGCATGAGCTGGGACCAAGAGCAACTGGTCAACAGCAAAACAGAAGGAAGGCTCTGAGCTTTCCCCAGCTCTGTCCAGATACACAAATCAATAGCAATTAAGATAGATTATGAAAAGGCAATAATGGATAACTAAAGCTTTGGGCTTGATTTAAACTAGGCCAAATGCCTTTACATGGAAATTTATTTTGCAGGTGGATTGAAATGTTGCGATGGGATAATTCAGGGATGTAGATGGGGTAAGGCTTGGAAGTGTAGCCAATGTTTTTTCAGGAGAGTAAATTATATGTATAATTATATACACATATCCCTTTACATAGGTACATATATCCACATTTCTGGCACGCTAGGGTTAATAAGATGAACTTCGTGCTCTCTCTCAGCTTGTTGTGATGCCCCTGCTCTCCCACATGTGATAATACAGGTATTGTGAGATTTTTGGGAAGCTGTGGAGCTGAAATTTAAAGTGAATTTCAGACCTCACCAGAAGTGTCAGAAAAAATAAAACTAAGTGGAATTACCGATCTGGCCTGATTCCCCACAACACGGTCAGTGCAGTGTGATAAAGAAGCACTGAGTTTATGCAAATTCTCATTTACTGTACTCTGTATCTTCCACGTCTGTATGGAAGCCAGTCTATCAGGAAAGTAGTCAAGGTGGAGAAGAAGCGAAGGAGCCGGTAAATCAGATTCAGGGCTGATGGAGTCGCAGAGCCAGATGGCAGAGGCTGAGGATGGAAAGAAGATAAGGGGCTGAGGCAGTTAAGAAGGTGAAAGGTGCATCAAATTCCATTAAATCATCCTGCTTGTCAGAAATAGGAGCTCCAGAGGCCACAGAAGTGAAGGGCAGAAGGACTGTGTACTTCCCAGAGAGACAGATTGACTCCAAAAGGTGCCGAGACAAGGATCCCAGCCACAGCGCCTGAAGGAACGCTAGAAAGCAAAGCCTCACTCAGCGGTGTTAACACAGAGGTTCTCCGGGTCATGCTTTTCCCATCCGGATTTCCTTGACTTCTCCTTTCCACGCCCACAGCCTTTGCCTTCATTTGGGCCCCCATAAGCTTGACCGGTAATGCACCCCCCCACCCCTTTTCCCTCCTACATAGGTCCGTCAGCTTGTTCCACACACTGCTGAGCTCATGGTCTTCCTGCGAAGCTCCCCAGGGAGGTTGGTCTCTTCTGTCTCTGCACATCTGTGGCACCCAGTGTGTATTGCGCCCAGAGTTCTTTTCCCACGGGAACTGTCTTCTCCATGCACACTTGCTGTCCCCACCTGCCAGCGGGCTCCAGAAAGCAGGGTGGCCTCACACTCAGCTCTGCTTCCCATGGCTGTGTGTCCCATTGGTTTCAAAGTAACTGTTACCTGTCTTCAATGCTTCCCATTTGGGAAATGGAAATAGATCTTCCAGTCAGTGAGGCTGAGTACCCAGGGGTCATTCCTGGGCCCTCTTCTTTATGCTTTCAGGCCTTGGCACAGGATCCCAGGTCTCCCAGATGTGCATATTCCAAACGGTATTTCTCACCTCTAGCTGCACGTCGGCCATACTTGAGAAAAAAATTGATGCTCTGGTCTCACATCAGATCAATTAAATTGGTATTACAAGCAAAAAGATTAAAAACCACTTTGATACTATCATGACTCAAATACATTCCAGTGTGTAGCCAGTTAAACATTAGTGCTAAGTTGGGGATGCACTTATCCTTAGCCTGAACCTATGTCTGTGTAACTTGTTCCTTTTTGGCCCTGTCCAGCTGACCTACTGTGAGCAGCACCCTCTGTGTTCCTCTGGG